>CAUYLG010063538.1:0-49530 GCA_963573385.1 Cacajao melanocephalus
TAGAAATTCCATTTGACCCAGCAATCCATTACTGGGTATATACCCAAAGCATTGTAAATCATTCTATTATAAAGACACATGTACATGTATGTTCATTGTGGCACTGTTTACAATAGCAAAGACTTGGAACCAACCCAAATGCCCATCAATGATAGACTGGATAAAGAAAATGTGGCACATATACACCATGGAATACTATGCAGCCATAAAAAAGAATGAGTTCATGTCCCTTTCAGAGACATGGATGACACTGGAAACCATCATTCTCAGCAAACTGACACAAGAACAGAAAACCAAACACTCACACTGGGGCCTGTTCGTGGGTAGGGGAGTTAGGAGGATAGCAGGGGGTGGCAGGATTGCAGAGAGATAGCATTAGGAGAAATGCATAATAGATGACAGGGGGATGGATGCAGCAAACCACCATGGCACGTGTATACCTATGTAACAAACCTACAAGTTCTGCACATGTATCCCAGTACTTAAAGTAAAATAAATAAATAAAATATAGAAACAAAGTAAGGGTTTTGTTAAATTAAATAGCCAGGAGGCCATTAGCCTGAAACTATCTCCATACTTTGTGTTTCTATGTAACAAACCTCAACTTAACTAAATAAGTAAGCAAACTTAACTTAGGAATGTCTTTTTTTTTTTGTAACAAATAGCCAGGTTCAGTCAATTACAGGCAACTGAGCTTCAGCCAGTCACAGGCAGACAACTGACCAGAACATGCCCAAACAAGGAAGATGCCTCATTGCCACCAATCAGGTGACTTTTTGACTTTGCTTTTGTGTTTGTCCTATAAAAGCTGGTTGCTCATACTGCTGGGTGGAGTTCTCGGTTCTAAGTGCCTGATTCAAGGATTGTTCTTTGCTCAGATGAACTCTCTTAAATGTGTCTAAAGTTCTTTTAGCAGTTTGTACTAAGTAGAGGGAGTATAAATTTTATCTGTTGTGTTATCTCACAGAATTAGATAATGTTACATTATATATCTGTTTTCTATTGCTGCAAAGGAACTCACCACAAACTTAGCAGCTTAAATCAATGTGTATGTATTATTTCACAATTCCGTACAACATCAGGCCAGCACAGTTTGGCTAGGATTTTGCTTATGATCTCAGAAAGAATTGGCCAACTGGGTACTTATCTGGAGGGCCTGTGGGGGAATCCATTTCCCTACGCATTAAGGTTGTTGAAAGGAGACAGTTCCTTACAGCTGTAGGTGTGTCGTTCTGTTTCCTTGCTATCTGTCAGTCCCAGGTCTACCTTTTGCTCCTGGAAGCCTCCTGCATTCCTTTTCCTGTGACCCTCTCCAATTTCAAAACAATGAAATGCAGAGTTCTTCATGTTCTTCAAACATCTCTGACTTATCTTTCCGCCTTTTCTGCCATCAGCCAGAGAAAACTCTCTGCTTTTTGGTGCTTATGTGATTAGATAAGGACTACTCAGGTGATCTTCCTATGTTCAAGTCAACTGTGCCATACAATAATTATAGGAGTAATATCTCATTATATTCACAGATTTTGGGAATTAGAAGGGCTATCTTTGGGGCATCATTTCGGAAAGTCTGTCAGCCACACATATTAAAACAGAAAACAAGTCTGTCTTCTCTGGATTACTGAGTTCTTAACCCCTTCCAGACACTTTGTTATATGCTTTTTATATATTATTTTATGTAATCTTTTCAGCAAGCCTATGAAGTTAGTGCTAACCTGTATGAAGTTAAAACATGTTTATATCATCTTCGGACATACAGAAGAAATGTCTTTTTATTGATTTGATGTAATCTTCTTACACAACTAAATTAGTTTCAGTCTGTTCATTAAACTTGATATGAACCAATAATTCAGACATTCTATTTCCTTACATAGATTATTTTTTTAAATAAAGTGCACTTTTTATTCTTTCCCTCTCATCTTCTTTCCATGATGTCAACTGATAGTATAGAGGATTGGTGTAACTTGCAATTAAATGTGCTTGGTACCCAGTTGTTCTCTAGTAAATGCTGCTGAAGCCTCTACCTCATTGCAATGCCTCTTCCCCACTCCTTCCTCTTCTTCTCTCTCCACTCCCTTCCTTCTCTTTTTCCTTCCCTCTTCTGTTTCTTTTCTCTCCCCTTCTTTTCCTTTTCTTTCTTCTTTTTCCTGGTCAACTGCACTCTGAACTCAGTCTTGCCTATGCCCTTGTTAATAATGCAGAATATCCTGATACGCATGCAGCCTCTCTGACATTAAGGGTCATCTTAATTTTTCAAGTGTACGTTCTACTTTGCCAACAACTGCCCAACGAGAGAAAGACTGAGGCATGTATTGGACTGCCTACTTTCTCCTGCCCTTTTCCCTTCCTTCCTCATAATCAATTTAAGCCTGAAGAAAAGAAAACCTTTCACTTCTCTTTTGTCTCGGCTTGAGATATCCCTTAGTACATACAGGCTACAAGGTCTGGGCTTCACTTTCTATATTATGCCCACCTTCTTCATGGTCAGGCATTAATAGAAACAGTTGGTATGTGAGAGAGAGCAAGGCAGTATCTTTCAACCTTAGTGCTACTGACATTTGGGGCTGAAACAGACCTGACCAAATATCCCCTGGAGGGCAAAACCATCCCCATTTGAAAACCACTTGTTTAGAGATAAAGGTAACTAAAATGAGGGAATTAAAAATATATATGTCAATTAGACGTTTCATTTTTAGGCTTAAAAATGCCAAAGTCTGAACAGGTCTTAAACAGTAGAATAGGAAGTCCTAATAAATTCTGGCTTCAAATCCCATCTCTATGGCCAGTGGAGAGTTCCGCTACTCATTCATTGTCTAGTTCAGGCCCAAATCTCAGGTAACATTAACATCACAGTAACTTGGAAAAGGGAAGTACAGGCTGGGAGAAAGAGAGCAGCAAGAGTAAATTCACCAGGCTCACAACTCTTCTGAGTATCTGCCCATTCTTATGAGGATCACATCAGACTGCATTAGAAATGGCTCCTGCAGATAAGGAGGGCAGAGTGTAGGTAGGGAGCCCTTAGAATCTCAGCAAGCTTGATTATATGAGACAGCACTGCTAGTGAATCAAGAGGCACTTCATTCCCCACAAATATAAGAGAAAATTGGTATGCCTCTGATGATGCACAAAGCATGAATGTACGTTGCACAAAGCATGAATGTATGTTACACAAAGCACTTATGTCTTTAGCAGCAACAAAAATGTTTTAAACAAAATGCTCTAATTCTTTAAAAGAGCACTTTGTGAATTATTTGCATGCTAGAAACTTGAAACGTAGTCTAAAGAAAGGTGTATGATGTCATCTCCTCTGTCTCAGTTCCCAACACCCAGCACAGGACCTGGCAGTGAGTATGTGATTGACAAACTTGTATTTAGTAAAGTCACGCTGGCCTTGTGTCACGTTCTTTTGACGTTCAGTCAGCAGCCACATATGATATCCTGCAATTAGGATTTTCTTTTTTTCCTATGTTTTTATTTTTAAAAATGAAAGTCTAACTCCTAGGTGAAGAGTTCCATCTTTGGGCAAGTAAAAGCATCCCATATGAGTGACAGCCTAGGAGAGTTAGTTGAAGACAGAAAGGGTGGGAAAGGTTGAAACTTAATTAGTAAGCTGCATCTGCAGAGGAACACTTACCAGTGATGAAAAGTGAGCTCTGAAAGTACACAGACTTGGGTTCAAAGGACGCCTTCATGATTCACTGGAAAAGTCACTTAAATTCCCTCAGTTTAGATTCTTTTTAAAATGGGTCATCTTTAGTGTTTAGTAATGTCACAAAGCTTATTAGAATTAATATAAAGCAGTTAGTATATTGCTATTACATAAACAGAGTAATTTTGGAGTATCTAATTATGGTCTAATAAATTTTCAATAAATATTTGTTCTTATCGTTTATGGATACTAGGGGCTTATTTATTTATTGAAAGAAACTCTCATTTTGTTGCTAGCTGGAGTGCAATGCCATGATCTCGGCTCACTGAAACCTCTCCCACCTGGGTTCAAACAATTCTCCTGCCTCAGCCCCCGACTAGCTGGGGCTACAGGCATCTGCCACCACACCCGGCTATTTTTTTCTTTTTTTTGGTACTTTTAGTAGAGACAGTATTTCACCATGTTGATCAGGTTGGTCTCAAACTCCTGACCTCAAATGATCTGCCCGCTTGGCCTCCCAGAAGCTTATGATTTTTTTCAGTCTCTAGTAGGAGTAAAGACCGCACCCCACCTTCCACATGCAAGCACAAGCCACACATATCCTTCCTGAGCATTAGTGCCAGAGGGTCCACCAGGTCCTCTTCTTAAATGGTAAAATTCTTTTGTGTTCCAGGTTAAAGATTTAAGCCAGAGATGGCAATGAGTTTTCAACTTTCAGGTCAACACTGAACGATTGAATGTATTTCCTAGACTGTATTTTGTAAAGCTTCCGAAGACATTCCTTTGGAAAAGAAGTCCAGTTCATTGGGAAAGAAGTCCTGCAAAGGATTAAGAATGTCTGTGATAAGTAAAGGCAGAGGACATGAGGATGAAATATTCTCCATGTTTGAACTTGCCTATGGATCTTTGTATATGATGAGTGATGAGAGACAACACTTCTTAAAATTATACAATTTGAAAAAGGTCTTAAGTGATGTCCTCTATTCAACTACATTGGCTATATTCTGGAATCCAATTCAGCTTTTCATGGGGGTTCCAAAGGAGTGTGTACAAACAAGGGATGTGAGAAGCAGTCTCCGCAGAGGCAGAGGATCACAGAGCTCACTGTCTGTAAAATGATAAAATAAAATATCATAAAATTATCTAAATGATAAAATTATTCTTATCAAAAGTAATAAAATAAAGTGATCTAAAAGGTTGTCTGGTTTTTATTGTCACTATGTTCTAGCAACTTTAAACAATGTCAGTGAAAAATCTCTCTGAAAAAAATAGTTTCCTGGTCTAAATGTTATACAAATACTGTGATTACTGTTCAGGTTTTGATAATCTATATGTAAGCCCCAAATTAACGTATTTTTAATGTATATCAGTTAATTCGGAAGACACCCAGCTTGCACACTCAGTTCCATAGAGAGCTGTAAGATCAAATCAGTAAACAGCTCAGGCTCATGCAGGCTTTTCTCAGGTGCAGCCCTCTATCCCACCACTGTTGTACATATTTCTGTATTGAGACAGCAAATTTGAAATAAACAATGATAGCGCAGTGATTGTAAAGATAAAGGAATGGAACTTTAGTTGCTTCAATTCTGTCATTCTAACTGGAAATAATTCTGTGAACTTAGAGAAATTTACTTTTTTGAAAGGATGCTTTAAACCTCTTCCCTCTTTGAATAAAATGTAATTAAAATTTTTAATCTCTTTTTTTTTTTGAGACGGAGTCTCACTCTGTCCCTTAGACTGGAGTACAGTGGCACAACATCGGCTCACTGCAACCTCCACCTCCTGGGTTCGAGTGATTCTGTTGCCTCAGACTCCTGAGTAGCTAGGATTATAGGCACACACCACTGCACCCAACTAATTTTTGTACTTTTAGTAGAGATGGGGTTTCACCATGTTGCTCAGGCTGGTGTTGAACTCCTAACCTCAGGTGATTTGCTTCCCAAAATGCTGGGATTACAGGGTTGATCCACCATGCCCAGCCTTAATCTATTCTTTTAAAATGATTATTATTATTTACTGACATGGCTATAAATTGGGACTATTTAAGAAAAGCTTTTCTGATGTTACTGTTTATTTTTATGATTAATTCTGAAAATAGCTTGGGTATAGAGAGGAAGAAAATGCTAAAGATGTATCTACTTTAGATATCAAATACACTTGGTATGGTCCTGCTTGTGAAAGTTCTGTCCTCACTACCCCACTAGACTGCCACTTTACTGGGGAGAGACTATTTGGTAACCGTGAACTGTAGCATTTTCTCTATATATGTTATTATGCCCTTAAGCAAGTCAGTTTTCAGTGGTAAAAATGGCTCTGACTTTTACAGAAATGAGTCCTATTTGCTTTTGACAGTCATACAATCACTCTTTCATATTAAACTGCAAAAGTAACTCCAATGTTAATTTGCACAAAAGCATAGATACATTTTTTGCTAATATGTGATTTTGTTATGAACTATAATCATCATCTATCAAAGACTACAATGTTCTAAGACTTAGCATAGTGTATTGTTCCTTACACCAACGAATTGACATTTAAAATAGATATAATAGAGGTACACAGATGGGGAGAAGAATGGTGCCACCTGCTGATCTCTCCCAGGGAAAATGACTATTAAAAATGTGTGCACACAGGGACTCAATGTATACAATAACTATGAAGTCATGGTGATAAATTATTAAGTATAGAACGTAATTATCTAAACGTCTGGTGCTCTCATTAAAGAAGGCTCTTTTCTAAATGATTGATTATGATTTGATATAGAGAAAACTTAGTGACTAGGTCAATAGTTTTCCAATTACAGATTGTTTTCTTGGATAGAATGACTATTTTCACAGTAAATGAATTTCCATAGCAAATCTTTCTAGTTTCCTTAAGCCTGATTGGAGGCCCTTTCATTCTTCTGGAATGCATTAGTAGTGAAAGCAAGATGCTCTGATTCCACAGCATGGAGGCTTCTGCATGCTCTTCTGAGGCCAGTGAGGGCAGATTTGCTGGGATCCGAATGGTGAAGCTGGGAATGTACAGAAGCAGGAGCTGCACTTGTGGCTGCCTGTGTTTGCTGAGTTCTGAAAAAGCATTTCTTTAGTTTTGATGTAATGAATGTCTGCTGTGTACCAGGAAAGGGACTAGATGCAGATAAGTTTTACAGATATTTATAAAGTGTGTAATCTGCAAGATCAACCCTCATTTTCTAATAAGATTAGAGCATTGTGATAAAGCACAATATTGCTAGGTAACCTTTTGCTAGACACTCCAGCTATGTGGGCTGAAGTAGGAGTTAGAGAGTCCTTCACAGCTGAGTGAAACTGAGGACCTAGATAGGGGAAACACTCTCATTGATAAGGCTAAATGCATAATCCCTGCGCTGGAAGCAAATCCTGAATCGGGTGCTTTCTCAATCGTAACCAGACTTCAGGGATACTCTTTAGGAGATGTTGGGTTTTGAAGATGAAGAGGCAGACACTTCATTCTGTTTGAAGTCATGAAGGACAAAATTGTAAAAATTTCCTCATCGTCACTGTTTTTTCACAGCAGTGTGTGTTTACACATTGTATATGGACAAGCTGCATCAAAATGACCTGGTTCTTTATGAACCACAGTTCACCAGTTCCCCATTTCAAACATGGCTGAGAATAAAAGTCAGGAAGATGCACTTTTACTAATGTTTCCTAAATGGGTCTTGTGAAAATCATTTTTGCTTTAAAAAATACACATTTTTATATATATACCCATATAATTTTACATAAATATATGAATGAAATTATATAATATATGCTGTCTTTGGCATTTACGTACAATATTTTTTTTCCTGTGCTTGTCTCCCTATCCCACTCTCATTTATATAAGTTATATGAATCACCTTGGATACATTCTTCCATATTTTTCATCACGCTTGTGTATATACACACCCACATTGACACAAATATACAAACAGTGGTTTTAATTAATACTCTGTGTGATACATATCATGTAGTCACAATTTTTTAAAAATTAGATCATATGCACATGTTCTAAAATTTTCTCTCCTCATCCAACAATACTTTATTGAAATATCTAAGTTAACTGATCTGATTTATTTTACATAGTCCCAAAATATTTCATCATGTGGATATAGAATAATTCATTCAACTATTTCCCTATGATATGTATTTACTTTTTTTTTGTCAGCTCTATATAATACTGCAAGAAGCACTGATATCTTAAATATCTTTTTTTTAAATATAGGGTCTGGCTGGAGTGCAATGGCGCAATCTCAGCTCACTGCCACCTCCACCTTCTAGGATAAAGTGATCCTCCTCCCTCAGCATCCTAGACTAACAGGGACTACAGGCATGCACCACCATGCCTGACTAATTTTTTGTATTTTTTTGTAGAGATGAGGTTTCGCCATGTTGCCCAGGCTGGTCTCCAACTCCTGAGCTGAAGCAATTCAACCTCCTCTGCCTCCCAAAGTGCTGGTTTATAGGTGTGAGCCGCTATGCCCAGCCTTAAATATCATGTATCTTGGGACCATGGGATAAATGTATTGAAGCGATGAGCAGAGTCAAAGAATACATGCATTTTAATGTTAATAGCATCATCAGATTTCTTTTCAAAAATGACTATAAACATGCACATTTTAACTAACAATGTTTGAATGTGAATTTCAGTAATATCTCCAACAGCAATAGACCTCATCAGTCTTTTAAATAGTTACAATTCTCATATCAAAGTGTGATATATTATGTTTTTCAGATTGCTTACTACTATTGAGTTTAAGCAACTTTTTGTATGTTTGTCGACCATTTGAATTTACTGTTCTGTGAATTGCCTATTTATATTCTTTGACCAGATATTAGACATTTGCAATTCTAGTTTGGCATTATAAAAATTTTACAGCAAACAACCTCTAATATAACGTTTTGTCTTGGGTTACAAAGTGATAGCAATGATGGTGGTGGCAGCTGTGTGTGTGTGTGTGTGTGTGTGTGTGTGTGTGTGTGTGTGTGTTTCTAATACAAACTATTAGAAAGTCAATTGGTAAAAGTGCATATATGTTTTAGGGCTCTTGATACAGGCAAAATTGTCTCTTGGAATGGTGTTATCAGTTTACACGAACATTTGCAGTGCACAAGAAGGCCATAGTGTCTTCACAGTCCATGATACTGGGCACAATCTCTGCCGGTTTAATAGTTTGCATTTCTCACTTTCAGTTTACTAGTGATACTTAACCATTTCATTTTATTTATTAGCTATTGGTATTCTGTCTTACATTTATTCCACACATCATAAACATCTGCCACTATGTCAAATATAACATCTATCTACCTATTCAAGACGTAAATCTCAGCTCTGTAATGTCATTGCTTACATATACTATAAAATGTAACCACGTTATTTGTTCTCTGACAGTGTGAACACCTGGGTTCCTTTATGTGTTTGTTTGTTTGGTCTTCAGATTTCCAGGCCAGTATATTTTTAAAACATCATGTGGCTCAGTAGGTTGGTTGTGCTTTTTAGCCTTTTAGTTCTTCGTTTTTTCTCTAATAAGCTACAATTGAGCTGGGATATGATTGCTTTTTAAATCATTCTCTGCCTCTATCTATCTGTTGTCTGTCTGTTATCTATCTATCATCTATTTATCATCTATCATCTATCTCTCATCTATCTTTAGGTCTATCATCTATTAATATCTATCAATAATCTATTTATGTATTCACAGAGAGATAGAGATAATCAAAGTGGCTTCATTATTAGTATATTTTAAAATTACAAAATTAGTTAGAGGAGTATCTTGTATCTTTCAAGCTACTAGAGTTAAGACAGGAGTGAGGAGTCGAAACTCTGTGCATCAGTTTCAGCCTAAGTCCTGTTTACTAATTCATCAGCAGCTTAAATTTGGAGTGTACAGAAGTAGCTGCCTCAGAATTTTAACTTCAGTAACATAAAAAGTCATGTTAATCACACCTGCTGAGCCGCTTAGTCACAGATTCACATCAATCGCCTACATTTAAACTATTCAACCACACGTTTTTAGTGACCTTGCTGCAGAGGTTGTCAGCTTCTTTGCTTATTACATATGAACAAGACAATCCCTCTGCAAAGTCCAGAGGTGGGTGGGGGGAGCGGGGACAATTTCACACTGTAATTGTAATTTTGATCGAGGAGAAACCAGAAAATGAGACTGAAGGTGATTCGCAATTGGACAGCCTATGGAAATGGGCAGAATTTCCCTGCAATGTTGGTGCAGGGCCTTCTCTCCCACTGTGTGTGTAGAAGCACCAGCTTGGATTCAGTACCAGCTGGCAGAATCTGCCCTCCTTCCTTGCTGATTACCTCCCCAATCGTGTGTTCAGCCAGAAGTAGCATATGGCCTACACTTCTACTTGGTTCAACTGCCACCATTTCAGACACTTGCTTGACCCTCTCCAATATTCGTATTGAGGTAGGTATCCCTCCTCAGTGTTCCCACAGCTTCTTGATCACACTGCTTACACACTAAATGGTTATCGTTAGTTTGTCTGTCTTCTTGACTGGGCTGTGAACTATTTCAGTGCACAGCTTTCTTTCTCCTCCCTATTCCTAATGGCTAATGGAGAGTGCTTGCTGCACAGTAAGCACTAATGAAATGTGTTTGAGTAAATAAATGATGAATAGACACAAGAGCATGTTATTACATGTTTTCACTTATGTAAAGCTCTGGGTGCTTACCCAGGAAACAAGTTCCTACAAATGATACGCAGTTTTGGAGGTCAGGCTCCCTATGAACCTGACTCTGAGATGGAGATGAATACAGAAAGTTTTTACGGGAGTGCTCTCCAGATCAGCACTTATGGGGGAAGTGAAGAAAGAGGGAAGGAGCAGAGGGAGAAGTAGTTGCAGTTACAAAGACTTGACAACTCTCTCAGGAAGTTCTGTATCTACAATAACCCTGCAAAGTTGTCTGCAGTTAGGCCAGACATCCAGGCCTCTACACACACACACATAGACCAGTATCATACATCTATTTAATACAGTTGCTGTGTTGGCATCAATTTTTAAGTCCCCCACCCACCATATGACCAGGTCCTGCCAGAAGGCAGAGGGTTTACAGCCTGGACCTTATCAAAGGCAGAGTTGCACAGGTCCTCTCTCTCCTGCTTCCTGTCTGCTGATTTGGCTCCCTTTCACCTCCAGACTTCTCATTGCCTTCCCATCAGCACCCCTAACTTCTCTGGGTCCCATGAGTAATAAATTTCATCCGTTACAAGCATCTGGTTTCACTTCCTCATTGTGTTTCACTTAACTAACACACTGGAACCTAACTCTTCCCCAGTCAGGACTCCCCTAAAGAGTGGCTATGTTGGCTTCAGGCTACTTTCAGGAGAGAGACATCAAGACAAAATGAGAAAGAAACCATAACAGGCCAGGTGCAGTGGCACACACCTGTTATCCCAGAACTTTGGGAGACCGAGGTGGGCGGATCACTTGAGGTCAGGCATTCCAGACCAGCCTGGCCAACATGGTGAAACCCCAGCTCTACAAAAAAATACAAAAATTAACCTGGCATGGTGGTGTGTGCCTGTAGTCCCAGCTACTTGGGAGGCAGAGGTGAGAGAATCGCTTGGGATTCTCTCAGGAGGCAGAGGTTGCAGTGAACTGAGATTGTGCCACTGCACTCCAGCATGGGCAACAGAGCTAGATTCCATCTCAAAAAAAAAAAAAAAAAAAAAAAAAGAAGGAAAAAAGGAAAGAAAGAAACCATAATAATAAAAAATTATAACAACCCATCACTGGATGTCTGATGAATCATCAGCTCTCAATAAATGCTTATTGAACCATAAAATCTTATAGAGAAAATAAGGTTCACCTATTGGGGAAATCCTCTTATATTAGCAATGTTGAAAGAGCTGTTAAGCCAAGACTATCCCCAGGCTCAGTTGTATCCTGTCATATGCCAGTCTTGGTTAGCATGTCACTGTCACAGCTCTGGTAGCTGTACTTCACCTGAGGCCAGGATGAGAATGTCACTAAGCCAGCTGATGTCCCTTGATATCCCTTCTGGCATGCTCTCACTACTCCAGTCTCCAGCTTCACTTGTAAAAGAGAGCAAGTGATTTGTCAAGAATCTAGCTTCTCCTACTTGCCTTTGTCATCCCATCTCTAGGATCTGATCAGGAAGAGAGCCGCTCGACAGGAAAATTCACTGCATCATAAATTCATAATCCATTTTTCTCCATATGCTCTGACCAACTTATGATGTTCGTAATTAAAACTTTATGCAGACTTATGGCTACGGAGACAGGTTCATTCAGTGCTGGTTGTAGAGCATCATAAATCACTGCAGCTTATTGTATAATTGGGCCCTAATAATTATTCTATCAATGTTAAGCAGGCCTGGCACTCGGCAAAAGTGTAAGGCAGATGCACTCATCTTTCAGGGCCCTCCATTGCTGTGTGACAACCATTATGTACCAACTTGTCTCATGGACATTGCCTCTTTTTTTTTTTCTGGTTCCCAAACCTTCTTTATTATTAAATTCTTCCTCCTGCTTCCAGGCTCTACTAAACTACACTTCTACCAAAAAACCTCTGTGGGTTCCATCTCTTAGTAATTTGACTTCTGCTCTAGGAACACTACCTACCACTCATGTAGATGCTTACTGCACATTGCCTCCTGGTGGACTCTGTAGATGTCCTTCAGGGTCCAGTCTGTCTACATAGCTTTATATGCCCTGAGACCTTCTCTTTTCACCATTATTGAAATGATCTCTTTCTTTTCTTTCTTTTTTTCTGGATTTATTAGAGATACCTTTGTGTCCTGGGAAAACAAATATCAATTGGGGCTCAATATTATTGATACAGGAGGGGAGCAGGGAAGTGCTGGGTAGAGAAAGGCATATCTCTGGCTACTCTGCACCCTCAGGCCTGTGCCCACGGACCTAGGTGAGGACAGGCACTCTTGGCGTCCAAACGTTGCGTCTTCCAAGACCACCCTCGCCTGCCATGTCCCCCTATTTCATGCCTACAAAAACCCCGAGACCCTAGTGAGCAGAGACACAAGCAGCTGAGCATCAAGAGGAACACAGCAGCAGAACACAGAAGCATCTGGAAGTTGAGAGGAACACATTGGTCAAAGAGCACACCGACAAGCATCAGCAGATGCCAGCAGGCCATGGACTGGTGGAATGATGTGGAGTTGAACCGAGGTGCTCAGAGGAGATCCCGGCTGTGCTGGGCTACTAGGCTGCTGGGCCACCCAACTCCAGGGGAAAACCACCCCCTTCTGGCCTCCCCATCCACCTTGCTGAGAGCCACTACCACTCAATCAAAAACGTTGTACTCATTCTCCAAACCCTCATGTGATCCGATTTCTGAACCTGGGATACAGAAAGCCATCTGTCCTTGCCATAAGGCAGAGGGTTTAACTGAGCTGGTTAATACAAGCCGCCTACAATGGCAAAACTGAAAAAGCACACTGTAACACATGCCCACGGGGGCCTTAGGAGCTGTAAACATTCACCCCTAGATGCTGCCATGGGGTCGGAGTCCCACACTCCCTGTCTGTACTCTCCCCTAGAGGTTTGAGCAGTGGGGCACTGAAGAAATGAGCGACACCCGCATCACACTCCCTGCGGAGGGGACAAGGGAACTTTTCCTTTTTCACTATGCAGATCTATCAGTGACTAGCTGAGCAACTCTGGACATTACTTGAAATCCCAAGCAGTGTTCTTAGCTACATAATAATTACTCTGTGAATTTATACAAGAGACTTAAATTTTTTTGAACCTCAGTTTAGTAAATTATGAATTAGAGAAAATAGTGCATAGCTCAGAGGTCTTTTTGGTCTCATGGTTATGGAGAATTCTCCATATCCATGAAATATTAGAATACAGTAGAAAAAAAAAAAAGGCTTGTCCTCAAATATGGGCTCAATAAATGTGGATTTTTTCATTTTCCTCTTACATTACCTACTTAAGTTTTAGTGACTGATGATGAGTTATTTATGTTAAGTTAAGAGTAACCGATACTGGAGATTTCATAGCCTTGAAAATGATCAAGGGGTAGAAATAGACTTTAATACTTGTAGGAACATTAATTTTGTTATACGCAAACACCAAACCATAATGTTTGGAAGATAGTTATAAAAGTCACCATATGAAACCCCGTCTCTACTAAAAATACAACAATTAGCTGGGCATAGTGGTGTGTGCCTGTAGTCAGTCCCAGCTACTCGGGAAGCTGAGGCAGGAGAATTGCTTGAACTCAGGAGGCAGAGGTTGCGGTGAGCCAAGATCATGCCATTGCACTCCAGCCTGGGTAACAAGAGTGAAACTCTGTCTCAAAAAAAAAAAAAAAAAAAAGTCACCATAACACTGGAAAACTGATACACTGGAATTTTGTTGTTATAGAATTTATATGCAATTTAAATATATTTTTATCTGTTTTTTGGTAAATGCAGATGGGGCTGCATAGAAAGCATATTTGAAACATCAAAAGAACAGCCTCCGTATAATCCTCAACATAAAGTTTAAACTCCAACTTCTACCTGCTGGTCCCTTAGGTAAAATGCAGACACATTTGTCTGGTTAGAAATCAAAATGGAAGCTTTGATCATGGCCTTAAATACTGGAGTCAAAAGTCTAAGGCTTTTAATTACCATTTACTAATATGCATTCAGAACAACCACTAACACTGGAGTAAGTTCCGTCATTTTTTGAAATTCATTACTTTGTTAAATTTTAATTAATTATTAGTTACCAATCAGATAATTATGCACATTGCTATCAATAACACAGTGGTTCAGGCCAGGTGCAGTGGCTCACACCTGTAATCACAGCACTTTGGGAGGCCGAGGCAGATTACCTGAGGTTAGGAGTTCGAGGCAAGCCTGGCCAATATGGTGAAAGCCTGTTTCTACTAAAAAAAAAAAAAAATACAAAAAAATAAAGCCGGGCATGGTGGCAGGCTCCTGTAATCCCAGCTACTAGGGAGGCTGAGGCAGGAGAATCACTTGAACCTGGGAGGTGGAGGTTGAAATGAGCAGAGATTGTGCCATTACACTCCAGCCTGCGCAACAAGAGGAAAACTCTGTCTCAAAAGAAAAAAAAAAATAGTGGTTCAAAGAGCAAACTCTAGATTGACATAATCCTGGGTTCTGTAAGAAATCTATCCCATTATTATTATATCATTCATTGTTATTGTCATTTATATTGGATAGTAATGTTCTTCATTCCAGCATTTCACTGTTGTTCTTGATTTTATTTCATCTAAGTTTTAGCTAAAGTATCACTTTCTCAGTGAGGTCTATCCTAAAGAAACCTGTTTAGGATTACAAACCCCTACCTTGACCCTGACATTACCACCTTTTTTTTCCTGCTTGATTTTAATTCATGACACTTAACACCATCTGGAAAAGATAATGTACTATGTGTTTTACTTATTTATTTGTGGTTTGCTCACCCAATTAGGATATAAGTTTCTGACCCAGAGATTTTTGTCAGTCTCGTTATCTATACTATCTCAGCGCATAGAGTAGTGCCAGGCAGATAGTAAACAATAAATAATTGAATGAATTTGTTGAATTAATCTTCAATATGGAGCTAAAGATGTTTTCCTCAAGTAGTTCTGTGTGTGGCCAAATGAGGTGGCTTACAAAAAGTGCCTGATTCAATGCGTAGTAATCTACAGTAAGTAGTTATTGTTGTTATCATTTCTCAGGCTAATCTTGTTTGAAAGAAAAGCATTTTTCTCATCCTCCTACAAAAAAAAATTGTTAACTTCTTCCCTGGCATGGGCAGAGGAGAGTGTAAATGAACTGAGGAAAACACTGTTGATAAACTTTAAAAAATTTCTGGATAGAGTCTTTGCAGAGTAGTTGTTTGGTTTGCAATATATATCTGAATTCCACTGAATATTGACAGTAACTTTGAGAGTCCCCTCCGCTGCCCTGAGGGAAAGAAGAGGAAATTACACAGATTTGGAAGACAAATCTGGCCTTCCTGCCATATGGTGATTTTTTAAAATAGTAGCAAAGCGGAAGGCTTTCTTTTCTGTGGATAATTAGTTTTTACTCTTTTCTTTATTTTTTTAACTGCATAAGTCAAAAATCACTCTTTCTCCTTCGTTCACAAATAGCTGATACAACGAGGCAGACCTAGAAACTAGACACTCACATACACTGCCACACATTGCCCCAGAAAAGGACCATAAATTTGGAAGATGATGTGTGCACCACAATGGAACGTCTGAGGTAGATGATTTAGGATAAGTTTCTTCAAAATATCAGAAACTGAAGTTACACAAATCCAGAGTCAGAGAGATACCATGAATGTGGGCAGTAGCAGCAGGAAATCATAATGCCTGCCCCATATGAAAGTGAATGCTCTGACTAGATGCATTTTTATTCTTTTTTCTTATTTACTTATTTATTTTAATGATGACATTATGAAGTTTATCTTTGCTCAGATTATGCAAGTGGGCTTTAACATTTCAGGTGTGCAAACTTGGGTGTTTAACCTCTGGCCAGAGGAAAACCTGTTTCCCTGGAGGGAATGTTACAGGGGCCCAGCAAATGTATTGAGAAAGCTACAGTGTACATCTATTCCAAATTGAAGCTGGAGGAACAAAAAGCAGTCCTCACAGAAAAGACCAGGAGTGTTTCCACCCACCTCTCCCTATATGGCTTGAGGTTAAAGACCTGGCTAGATAGTACTGTATACTGGTAAACCGGGGATGTTATTTGATATGCCTCCTGAGTACCTAAGTGTAGGTGGCTGCTCAAGTTTTAGGGGATTTACAGTGCTAACACATTTTATAAAGCCATGTTCTAAAACCAAATAAAATGAAATGTCAAGGCTGTTGAGTTATGTCCTGTTTTCTTTTTATGTCTGTCTCATAGCTCCATTATTGCAGATTTTTGATCTTTGTATGATTCAGTGATCTACTTTGATTCAGCTGGCATTTACTGAGTACAAATACATTTGGGGAATGATGCAAGCTCCCATATTATGTGGTGGATAGTTCCATGATCAAGACATGGCCCCATAAATCAAGCTTATAATATCTAATTAAAAGTGAATCTAAATACTGTGTTATAATATAGTTTGAGAAAGACTATGAATTTATAAAATAAGAAAAGGCTAATACTGAATGAATTGAGCTAAGAACAGGTAGGATATTGACAGGTAGAGAGAGTTGAAAAAGAATAATTTCAAGGCATAGTCATTTGTTTTCTGCTTGAGTCATCTTAAGAACCATCAGATGTATTATGCTTTACATCTCACCAGATATGTGACTCTTTCACCAAAATTATTTTCTATTATGCGAATAGTTTATTTTGTAATTGGTTTTATTGTGTGTGTGTGTGTGTGTGTGTGTGTGTGTGTATGTGTGTGTGTGTACCAGGAAACATAGCTGTAGTGCTAAGTTCTGAGTACCGGTAAAGCATTAATTAATATTCCCTCAATATAAAATTTTCTATGAACCCAGAATGAATATTGGGAGCAATAATATGCGAATCCCTACAAATCAATAAGCAATAATGATCAGGAAATACATACTTAATCTGTGATTACAAATAACGCCCAAAATAATCATTCACTATTTCACTTTATCTACTTATATATCTGTAATAAACATAGCATTCCCTCTCCCCTCACATAACCTTGTAAAATCATTCCTCAACTTCTATTGATTGCTTTAGTAATCTCTGGTTTCAAAATTAAATTCATTTACATTTAAATCACCAATACAACCAAATGATATCTAATACTTTGTTTCTGAAATAACGCCTTGCCTGGATCTTTGAAGTTTACAATGAATGTACTATTTGTATTTGTGAAATGAATTTGGGTGGTGTGATTGGGTGGTGTCATGTAATTTCTGTTTGATTCTTTGCTATATGATCAGATGGCGGCCACAGGGATGAACATTGGCCTCATTGGCCTTATTGGATGTATGTAAATGGCCACTGTGGAAGAATGACTTGTGTTAAAGCTAAAATGTTGGCAAGATTTTTGAATAATGATGACAGTTACCGTTTATTAAATGTTTGCTGTGTAACTAGAGATATCTTTAAACTTTGTAGTAGCTTGTTTGATTGTTTTTCTAATTGTACAAATGAAGACCCATAGCTGAAAAAGTTATGAATTTTGTACAATGTCACAAATATAGAACACAGGTGACAAAAGTGAAGATCCAAAACCAGAACAATATGACTAAAAATCTATGATTTTTTCCACTCTACTGTGGTAGACGTAGTAATCCACCCACCCACCACCTTGTTCTTCCACCTTCTGACCCTTGCCAAAAATGTTCACGTCCTATTCTCTGGAACCTGTAAATATATTACATGACAAGGAAGATGGAATCTTATATGGAACTAAGATTGCTAATCATCAGGCCTTAAAATGAAGAGATTATCTGGGTGATCCAAATGAAATCACAAGGGTCCTTAAATGAAGAAGAGAGAAGCAGAAGAATCAAAACCAGAGAGATGATGTCATGAGAAAGTCTCAAACAATCATCATTGATTTTGAATATGGCAAAGGATCATGAGCCAAGAAATGTGGGCAGCCTCTAGAAGCTGGAAAAGGCAAGAAAATGGATTTTCTCTTAGAGCTTCCAGAAAGAAATGCAGCCCTGTCAACACCTTGAATTTAGATCAGTGAGATCCATTTCAGACTTCTGACCTCTGGAACTGTAAGATGAAATGTATGTTGTTTTAACACACTAAGTTTATCGTAATTTGTTAGAGCAGCAATAAGAAACTAATATAATCTCGTCACTCCTCCAATAAAGCAAGAGATATTCTTTTGTGCTTGATAGAAAGGCATCATGTGCATAAGAATGTAATAGAAGGTGAATAGAGGAGTTAATCTAAAAGATGACATACCTACAGTGAGTCAAGAGAACCAGGAAGTCTGAAGGTGAAAGAGACAGTTACTAACTGAATGCCATGAACCATAATCATAGTAAGTGTTGAACAAATATTTGCTTAATGGATTAAAAAAAAAAAGATGAACGAGCAAAAAACTTGCAGACCAGTAATTATGTGACAATTTGCATTTCATCAGTCTTACAGAAACATAATTGCTCATTTTAAAGGTGAAGATGATATCCCGTTGTTTTAATTTGAATTTCTTTGATTACTTAAGTTGAAAGTCTGCCATATGATTATTAGATATTTGTATATTCTATTTTGTGAATTATTTTTTAACTACTGAGAACTTCTCTTCATTTAATTTTAATTTTGTAAGCTCTTTAGAGAATATAGCTATTAACCTTGTTTTTGGCATGTATGTTTTTAAATATAGGTTTCCTGTTTGTTGATTATCTTTTAAGTGAGTTTATTTTTTGAAGCACAGGCTTATTAAATATTTTGAATCAAAGCTGTTGGGTTTTCACCTTTGTGACTTATTATTTTTAAACTAAAACCTTCTGGAATTTTCTTTAGAATATTATGTGAAAACAACATAAACTATTATTTTTAATAATTAACTTAATAGTTTCAGTAGCACTTAAATAATTATTCTCCTTGTACAAAGTTTGTTATGATATTTCATTTAAAATATCACATTGTATTTGATATATATTCTTGCAAAAATTTTAAAGCTCTATTTTAGTTCATGGTACCTTCTCTTTTTTGTGTCATCATTTTTCTATACTTTAAATGATTGCAGCTTTATTGCATGTTTTAAAATCGTTTACAACTTGGACTAAAAATTCAAGCCCCATGATATCAACATTCCTTAAAATATTATTGTAGCTATTGAGCTGCTTTAATCTCTTTAATCTTCCATGTGAGAATGAGAGTATTTGTTTTGTAATTTTGGTTAAGATTAGTTTAAAAATATAAATGAATTTCTGGTGATTTGTCACAATTACAACCTTGCTCTTCTTTGTACAGTGCTCAAGAAGCACTGTACAATTCTCAATTTATCCAACTTTCCCTGTTTGGCTTGTGTTCCATATTTATATCCCTCCCCCTTAGACCCCACCCATTACCTTATTATATAGGGAATCCAAATTTAAAAATCATCCTGGGAATTGTTTATTACATCTTCAAATTAGTTATTGCAATGTATATAAAAATTATTAACTTGATATATTCATTCAAAATAATTCACTACAGAGATAATTAATTGCAATAATTCAAACGATGGTAATCTTGGATTGTTTACTTCTAAGAGCAAAAATTTGTTTCATCATTATCAAGAAAGTATCTCCATTCTATCTTTTTTTATGTTTTATTTCATTGACCATCATTTCTGTACCAATATGAAATAATAATAATAGCCATTTTCTATTTCTAGATTTTATAAGAATGCATTATTACTGTATCATTAAATATACTGTTGACCATAAGAAGTCAACCATTAAAAACACGATTTTTAAGCAATTCTACTAGCACTAATTTATTTACTGAGGTGTGTATTTTCATGAATAAATATGGAAACTCTATTCAATTACACATCTTGCAACTCACTGATCACTAATTACATATTAATGTGATGTGTGATAACAAGCTAATTTTTTAAGTTCCTTTGTCCTTGCCTTATTAAATACAATCTTACGAACAGAATTCATTTTTTTTCTCAATTCGGAGTCTTCATTAGAAGCTTCCATTTTTATATCTAGGTAATAGCTAGCTGAATATCTTATTGATTCTTTCAGAAATGACCCTATTTGTTGTTTTTGATTTTCAAATTATTTTATCTGATATAAATTGTTTTTGTATCTCTGATATTTCTTTTTCCATTTTTAAAGACAATTCTTTGATGTCGACCTAATGTTTTTTATGTAGACTGTCATGTTTCCTGTTACTTTTCACAAACAAAAGTTTAAGAGTTCTGTGACAGCAATTCTACTGACTTAGAAGGAAGAAAGAAGAATTGCATGAAGGGAAGAAGCCAAAGGAAAGAGGAAGTGAAGGGCTGCAGGAAGCTAGCAATTGTGGGGAAGGACTTAAGGGCGGTATTCAGAAGAGTGGTAGGTGAGTTTATTTTTAATTGTATTCAAACTTTTACATATATTATCTTATTTAATCATCTCAACAATAGTGAAAAAAACATGTTTAGTGAAGCTAAAAAACTTTCTAAAATTGTCTAGGTAGCCTATATATTAAACAAGAAAATGCAAACAGAAAATAACTTTTGCTGCCCACTCTCTCTTTTAAACAGCACAAGAGGGCAATGGTGCCCCTACCCTGTTAAGCAAATATTCAAGCATCTCATAAATGTTTTGATTACTTTCAGAGAATATGAAATCCTAGGGTCATTTTAAATTATAAAACACAATTTCAGATTAGAAATTAAAATGTCTCATTCCATATAATTATCAGCATTCCCCTCCCCAGATAGGGCCTCAAGCAGATGAGAAATGAGCCTCCGGAAACGAAGGCATTTTTTTTCTTACTTGCTTACAACTTTTCTTTCTTACACCTCCAGTCCCCACTGACTCATATCTTAGAAACATGGTCTCTCTCTGTCTTTTAGGCTGAATGGAGTGGCGTGACTATAGCTCACTGTAACCTCCAACTCCTGGGCTCAAGCTATCTTCCAGTCTAGGCCTTCCAAGTAGCTAGGACTACATGTATGTAGCACCATGGCCAGCTATTTTTTTTTTTTTGTGGGGGTAGCTATATGGTCTTGCTATGTTGCCTAGACTGGTCTCAAACTCATGGTTTCAAGAGATCCTCCTGACTTGGCCTCTCAAATGCTGGGATTACGGCGTGGCCTTTCATGTTCAGCCAGGATAATCATAGCTTTGCTGTCTCAACTGGTAGATGTTTATATCTGCCTCTTCCCCTCTTGGGTCCTTTGAACACTGGAGTCTTCTGAACCTCCTCCAATCCCAGTAGTTGGAGATCTCTCCCGAAGTTTTCTTACAGCAGATAATCATTGTGTCTAGTTTGGCAGGTGGCTTGCAAAGACGTCTGCATTGGCTAAGAATTCAGTTGCCTACCTTTACTTCTTCTTGAAGGGCTTCCATTTCCCTTGGTGGCACCACTGGATGGGTCCTGAAATAATCCTATGCTTGTTAGCTTTATTATATTTTTATTTTTTGGTTGGTATCAAACCCATTCTCTCAACTGCAGAGTAGGCATAACTTATCACACTCGTGGATCAACGTTTTGAGAACCTTCTCACCAGGATTTAGAGGAGGAACCTGTGCCTACCACAGTTCCATTATGTGGGAGCACGGAATCCACAGCAGAGACTTCTCCAAGCAAATTCACCCCTCTCTACTTTACCAATCTGCTCTTCTTTTGACTTTTTAATACTCTGGGGGTGGGGGAGCTTCAGAGTCATCTAACTTGGGTGACCTGTTTCACAATTTACTTTGCTATTTAGTATCTACCACGTTAGAATCTCAGTGAATTTTTTTTAACACTCTACTGTTCACATATTATTGGAGGTGAAGATAAGCTTTAACTAAAATTTCTTTAACTCCAAAGACTGTGTTTTCCCCTAAATCAAAAGTAATCAATTTGAAGCTCTCTTCCATATAGTAGAGGTTTCCATAAATGTTTCTTTCTTCATGTATTTATGGTTGTGTTGGTTATAGTTGTAGAAAATATGATGCTACTGTATTTCTACTGTAGATTCAATAGATTTGAGTTATGTCTCTGATCCTAATACTTGTAAAAAATATATCAACTTCCATTCTAGAATATTAGAGAACTCAAATGGAAGAAAAGAAAATTATATTACCATGTCTTAGGGGAACAGTATCTTTTTTTCAATTTGGGGAAGGAAAAATCATCATTTGGTGTTAACAATTTCATATGTATGAGAAAAGGTCAGACTCTGAAGGGCAAAACTAATTTTTTAATGTAAGTTATCTGTTCTTTTATTTATACTAAGTTGGGTGTCATTTTAAAACATCTTAGAATATTTATCTGCTTCATGATTAAAATTAAAATTACAGAAGCTTTTCCCTCCAGACATTTTTCTTAGAAATTAAACTGCACGAACAAAGGGATTTTATTTTATCATCATATTTGTATTTCACTGAAATTGTGGTCATTTTCCTTTTCCTTTTTGTGGAATATCTGCAAAGTCTCTAAAAGTCCATTTCCCCCCTCAACAGCATTGGTTACCACACTTGATTATCACATTTTTTAAAAAATAAATTTTCCTTCACTGCACAGAAGATCAATGATTTCTTCCTTCAGAAGTCAATAGTACAGATGGTTGAGAAATTAACTTTCTGTATTAATAGTTGTCCTTCACTTGACACTGCATCTGCTTTTTACAAAAATGGCCTTTATAATTTGGGAGGTTGGAAATGAGGCTTCAGTAGAACAAAGCCATAATATTTGGGAGCCAGTGACCACATGTGAGGCAGAGATTCTTGCTGAGTCTCTGAAATCTAGTACTGTACAGAGAAGAAGCATCACAGAGTCATTGATGGAAGGCCAGGCCACATATCTATTTCTAAGGGCTTAGGGTACAGCAGTCCCCACATCTCATAAGCATGCAAATAATTTTTTTGCGTGGGACTCTTGAGCAAATTTTGGTCTTAATGAAATTCAAGTATGTATGAAGCATAGATAAGACACTTTGGATCTGAGCAAGAAGCCTGAATTCAGGTGCTTTGATTTGGATTCTTTTTTCCCTGACTAAAGATTTATTATTAATTTTCTGCTGGTCCTCCTTGAGGATTTAGGTTTTTACTTCCCAAGAAAAAAAGACCAGGTCCATGCAAAAGTGAAAAAGGGGGCCTGGATTAATGGTCTTATGTGTGTGTTTGTAACTATTTTGGCCTTGGAAATAATATTCTGGAGAACCTGGACAAATCAAAGCACAGTTTACTTTAATCTTACTAAATTTTATTAATATCATAATAACTAAACTAAAATAAATGACACAAATTTTAAGTGCATAATTTAATCTGTTAACATATGCATATATCCATGCATAGAATTACCACAATATGCACATTGCCACAAAATGCAAACAATTACCACAATAAAGACAATGAACACTTTAATTATCCTCAAAAGTTTCCTCACTTCTTTTGGTAGCCTCTCTCTATCATCTTCCCCCACCCTCAGGTCCCTAAGCAACCGCTGATGAGCTTTCTCTCACCATAGATGAGTTTGCATTTTCTACAGTTTTATGTACCTGCAATTATATGGTAAGTATTCTATTCTGTTTGGTTACTTTTACTTAACATAATTATTTGAGAATCTTCCATGCTGTTGAGTTTATCAACTGTGTGTGTGTGTGTGTGTGTGTGTGTGTGTGTGTGTGTGTGTGCGTGTGCATATATATACACATATACATATATATAGTTTCTGAGTTACATTACATTGTAAGAATATGATATCATCTGTATATTAATTTATCTGTTAATGGACATTTTACTTCATTGCAACCTGAGGCTATTACAAATAAAACTTCTCTATTTTGTTTTCTGTTAGAAAATACTGTCTAGAAAACTGTTGTTTTAGGTTATTTGGGCCCATATGGATTTTATATTGTTTTGTCTATTTCTTTTTTTTTATTGCATTTTAGGTTTGGAGGTACATGTGAAGAACATGCAAGATTGTTGCATAGGTACACACATGGCAGTGTGATTTCCTGCCTTCCTCCCGTTCACCTATATCTGGCATTTCTCCCCATGCTATCTCTCCTCAACTCCCCACCCCCCACTGTCCCTCCCTTATTTCCCCCCCACAGACCCCAGTGTGTAGTGCTCTCCTCCCTGTGTCCATGTGTTCTCACTGTTCAACATCCACCTATGCATGAGAACATGTGGTGTTTGATTTTGTGTTCTTGTGTCAGTTTGCTGAAAATGATGGTTTCCAGGTTCATCCATGTCCCTATGAAGGATACAAACTCATCGTTTTTGATGGCTGCATAATATTCCATGGTGTATATGTGCCACATTTTCCCTATCCATTCTATCATCAATGGGCATTTGGGTTGGTTCCAGGTCTTTGCTATTGTAAACTGTGCTGCAGTGAACATTCGTGTGCATGTGTCCTTAGAGTAGAATGATTTATAATCCTTTGGATACATACCCAGTAATGGGATTGCTGGGTCAAATGGAATTTCTATTTCTAGGTCCTTGAGGAATCGCCACACTGTCTTCCACAATGGTTGAACTAATTTACACTCTCACCAACAGTGTAAAAGTGTTCCTATTTCTCCACATCCTCTCCAGCATCTGTTGTCTCCAGATTTTTTAATGATCGCCATTCTAACTGGTGTGAGATGGTGTCTCAATGTGGTTTTGATTTGCATTTCTCTAATGACCAGTGATGATGAGCATTTTTTTGTATGTTTGTTGGCCTCATATATGTCTTGTTTTGAAAAGTGTCTGTTCATATGCTTTGCCCACTTCTGAATGGGTTTGTTTCTTTTTTTCTTATAAATCTGTTTTAGCTCTTTGTAGATTCTGGATATTAGGCCTTTGTCAGATGGGTAGATTGCAAATATTTTTTCCCATTCTATTGGTTGCCAGTTCACTCTAATGATTGTTTCTTTTGTTGTGTAGAAGCTCTGGAGTTTAATTAGATCCATTTGTCTATTTTGGCTTTTGTTGACAATGCTTTTGGTGTTTTAGTCATGAAGTTCTTGCCTATGCCTATGTCCTGAATGTTTTTGCCTAGGTTTTCTTCTGGGGTTTTTATGGTGTTAGGTCTTATGTTTAAGTTTTTAATGCATCTGGAGTTAATTTTTGTGTAAGGTGTCAGGAAGGGGTCCAGTTTCTGCTTTCTGCATGCTGTTAGCCAGTTTTCCCAACACCATTTATTAAACAGGGAATCCTTTCCCCATTGCTTGTTTTTGTGAGGGTTGTCAAAGATCAGATGGTTGTAGATGTGTGGTGTTGCCTCCAAGGCCTCTGTTCTGCTCAATTGGTCTATATCTCTGCTTTGGTATCAGTACCATGCTGTTTTGATTACTGTAGCCTTGTAGTATAGTTTGAAGTCAGGGAGCGTGATGCCTCCAGCTTTGTTCTTTTTGCTTAGAACTGACTTGGCTATGCGGGCTCTCTTTTGGTTCCATATGAAGTTTAATGTGTTTTTTTCCAGTTCTGTGAAGAGGATCACAGGTAGCTTGATGGGGATAGCACTGAATCTGTAAATTACTTTGGGCAGTATGGCCATTTTCACAATATTGATTCTTCCTAACCATGAGCATGGAATGCTTTTCCATCTGTTTTTGTCCTCTCTTATTTCCTTGAGCAGTGGTTTGTAGTTCTCCTTGAAGAGGTCCTTTACATCCTTTGTTAATTGTATTCCTAGGTATTTTACTCTCTTTGTAGCAATTGTGAATGGCAATTAGTTCTTGATTTGGCTCTCTTTAAGTCTGTTACTGGTTTACAGAAATGCTTGTGATTTCTGCACATTGATTTTGTATCTTGAGACTTTGCTGAAGTTGCTTATCAGTTTCAGGAGATTTTGGGCTGAGACGATGGGGTCTTCTAAATATACAATCATGTCTTCTGCAAATAGAGACAATTTGACTTCCTCCTCTCCTAATTGAATGCGCTTTATTTCTTTTCCTTTCTTGATTGCTCTGGCTAGAACTTCCAATACTATATTGAATAGGAGTGGTGAGAGACAGCATCCTTGTCTAGTGTCAGATTTCAAAGGGAATGCTTCCAGTTTATGCCCATTCAGTATGATATTGGCTGTGGGTTTGTTGTAAATAGCTTTTATTAGTTTGAGATAGGTTCCACATATACCTAATTTATTGAGAGTTTTTAGCATAAAGGGCTGTTGAATTTTGTCAAAGGCCTTCTCTGCATCTATTGAGATAATCATGTGGTTTTTGTCTTTGGTTCTGTTTATGTGGTGAATTACGTTTATAAACTTGCGTATGTTGAATCAGCCTTGCATCCCCGGGATGAAGCCTACTTGATCATGATGGATAAGCTTTTTGATGTGCTGTTGCAATCAGTTTGCCAGTATTGTATTGAAGATTTTTGCATCTATGTTCATCATGGATATTGGCCTGAAGTTTTCTTTCCTGTTGAGTCTCTGCCGGGTTTTGGTATCAGGAGGCTGTTGGTCTCATAAAATGATTTGGGAAGGATTCCCTCTTTTTAGATTGTTTGGAATAGTTTCAGAAGGAGTGGTACCAGCTCCTCTTTGTATGTCTGGTAGAATTTGGCTGTGAACCCATCTGGACCTGGGTTTTTTTTGGTTGGTAGGCTATTAATTTTTGCCTCAACTTCAGCCCTTCTTATTGGTCTATTTGTTAATTTTCTGTCTCATTGAGCTGTCTAATATTGACAGTGGAGTAGTAAAGTCTCCCACTATTATTGTATGGGAGTCTAAGTCTCTTTGTAGGTCATTAAGAACTTGCTTTATGTACCTGGGTGCTCCTGTATTGGGTGTGTATATATTTAGGATCCTTAGCTCTTCTTGTTGCATTGATCCTTTTACCATTATATAATGCCCTTTTATCTCTTTTGATCTTTGTTGGTTTAAAGTCTATTTTATCAGAGACTACAACTGCAACTCCTGTTCTTTTTGCTCTCCATTTGCTTGGTAAATCTTCCTCCATCCCTTTAATTTGAGCCTATGCATATCCTTGCACATGAGAAGGGTTTCCTGGATACAGCACACTGATGGGTTCTGACTTTTTATCCAATTTGCCAGTCTGTGTCTTTTGATTGGGGGATTTAACCCATTTACATTTAAGGTTAATATTGTTATGTGTGAATTTGATCCTGCCATTTTTGATGCTAGCTGGTTGTTTTGCCCATTAATTGATGCAGTTTCTTCATTGTGTCAATGCTCTTTACCATTTGGTATGTTTTTGGAGTGTCTGGTACTGGTTGTTCCTTTCTATGTTTAGCGTTTCTTTCAGGAGCTCTTGTAAGGCAGGCCCGGTGGTGATGAAATCTCTGAGCCACTGCTTGTTCGTAAAGGATTTTCCCCTTCACTTATGAAGCTAAGTTTGGCTGGATATGAAATTCTAGGTTGAAAGTTCTTTTTTTTAAGGATGTTGAATGTTGGCCCCCACTCTCTTCTGGCCTGTAGGGTTTCTGCTGAGAGATCTGCTGTAAGTCTAATGGGCTTCCCTTTGTGGGTAACCTGACCTTTCTCTCTGGAAGTCCTTAGCATTTTTTCCTTCATTTCAACCCTAGTGAATCTGATGATTATATGCCTTGGGGTTGCTCTTCTTGAGGAATATCTTTGTGGTGTTCTCTGTTTTCCTGGACTTGAATATCAGCCTGCTTTGCTAGGTTGGGGAAGTTCTCCTGGATAATATACTGAAGAGTGTTTTCCAGCTTGGATTCATTCGCTCCATCACATTCAGGTACACCTATCAAATGTAGATTAGGTCTTTTCACATAATCCCATATTTCTTGGAGGCTTTGTTCATTTCTTTTCACTCTTTTTTCTGTGTTCTTGCCTTCTTTTTATTTTATTGAGTTGATCTTCAATCTTTGATATCCTTTCTTCTGCTTGGTCGATGTGGCTAGTGGAACTTGTGTGTGCTTCGTGAAGTTCTCATGTTGTTTTTCTCAGCTCCATCAATTCAATTTATATTCTTCTCTAAGCTGTTTATTCTCGTTAGCATTTTGTCAAACCTCTTTTCAAAGTTCTTAGTTTCTTTGCATTGGGTTAGAATATGTTTTTTTTAGCTCAGATAAGTTTGTTATTACCCACTTTCCGAAGCCTGTTTCTGTCAATTCATCAGACTAATTCTCTATCCAGCCTTGTTCCCTTGCTGGTGAGGAGTTGTGATCCCTTGGAGGAGCAGAGACATTCTGGTTTTGGGTATTTTCATCCTTTTTGTTCTGGTTTCTTCCTATCTTTGTAGATTTACCTGCCTGTGGTCTTTGTATTTGGTGACTTTCAGGTGGGGTCTCTGAGAGGAGGTCCTTTTTGTTGATGATGAAGTTATTTCTTTCTGTTTTTTAGTTTTCCTTCTAACAGTCAGGCCCCTCTGCTGGAGGTCCACTCCAGATCCTGCTTGCTTGGGGATCACCTGCAGTGGCTGCAGAACAGTAAGGGTTGCTGCCAGTTTCTTCTTGTGTTATCTTTGTTCCAGAAGGATACCCGCCAGATGTCAGCCTGAGCTCTCCTTTATGAGGTGTCTCTTTGGATATACGGGGGTCGGGGAGTTGCTTGAGGAGACAGTCTGTCCCTTATAGGAGCTCATGTACTGGGCTGTGATCTCCGTTGTTCTGTTCAGAACTGTTGGAAGGTACATTTATGTCTGCTGCAGCAGAACTCAACCACCGTTTTTTCTCAGGTGCTCTGTCCTGGGAAGGTGGGGCTTTATTTATAAGTTCCTGATGTGGTGCTGCCTTTTTTCAGAGATGCCCTGCACAGTGAGGAGATAGTCTAGTCACAGTCTGCCAGCAGAGGCATTGTTGA
The DNA here is from genome assembly GCA_963573385.1 of Cacajao melanocephalus. Lineage (NCBI taxonomy): Eukaryota > Metazoa > Chordata > Mammalia > Primates > Pitheciidae > Cacajao > Cacajao melanocephalus. Next base: position 28,962 of record CAUYLG010063538.1, read on the forward strand.
GCTGCCATGGGCTCTACCCAGCTGCTGTGTGAACTTCCTTGTGGTTTTGTTTATAGAGGTATAGTTAGAACAGCCTCGGTAATGGCGGTCTACCTCAGTAATGGCAGACTGCCTCAGTAACGGTGGATTGCCTTGGTAATGGCGGATGCCCTTCCCTCCACAGAGCTGGACCATCCCAGGTCCAGCTGTGCTTGCTGTGAAACTCTCAATCCAGAGCATTTCAGATTGCTGGTCTTTGTGAGGGTGGGACCCACTGTGCCACATCACCTGGCTCCCTGATTCAGCCCCCTTTTTTTCAGTTGAATGGGTGACTCTGTCTCCAAGGCGTTCCAGGTGCTGGTTGAAAAGACTGCCCAGATTTGTGTGAGTTTTTTGCAGAGACCCGCTGTGCCAGCTGAAACAGCCGTGCTGGAGACCTGTGGCACTTTTCTGCCCGGGAATCTCCTGGTCTGTGGGCAGTAAAAATTTGTTTGGAGATGCAGTGATCACTCACCCTCTGTGTTCTCGCTGGGAACTGCACTCCAGAGCTACTCCTATTCGGCCATCTTGGATCCAACCTCCGAAGAACTGTTTTTGAAGGTGAGTCAGAAAGCTTGGCTCAAATGGGCAGATTTTGAAAATATCGGTCAAGTTATTTCATGAGGGAGGCATTTTATCAGGTAAATATCCTCTGAAAAAATTTAAATATCTATATTGTGCTTCCCTTTCTAGTGTGTTTAAAATGTAGTGAATTGTAGGTCATGTTAATATTCTGATGATGATGATGATGATGATGATGATGGCAGTTTCTATTTTCTGAATACTTTATATGTGTCAGATCACAGTTCCAGGAATTCATTAACAGTCTCTTAAATTCCACAACAATCCAAGAGGTAGATATAGATTTTTTTTTTTAGCTTTATTTTCTACTAAGGCTTAGAGAAGTTACTAATGTGCTCAAAGTTGCACAGCTAGAGACAGAACATAGGCTGTACATGGTCTGGCTGATACCCCAGCCCTTGCTCTTAGTCAGAACCACTGACACATGTTCTTTAACACATGTTCTTTAACACTATCTTTGTTGCTTAACAAACTGTTTTCCTCTGTATTAAATACCGCAGAGATGACCGGCTCACCACATAACTTTGATGGTCTTGTGACGCCCATATCATTCTACTGAGTCAAGGATACTTGCATAAATGAAAGAAGGAAAATATAATTATTGAGAAAGAAGGCCCTAAGACCAAGAGCAGGAAACACTTTTTGGGTCATAGTTTAGGTTGTCAGGGACACATGTCAGGATGGAGAGGACTTGATATGGTTTGGATCTGATTCCCCACCCAACTCTCATGTTGAAATGTAATCCCCAATGCTGGAGGTGGGGCCTGGTGTGAGGTAATTGGATTGTGTGGGCAATTTCTCATGGTTTAACCCCATCCCCCACTTGGTGCTGTCATTGTGATAGTGAGTTTTTGTGAGATCTGGTTGTTTAAAAGTTTGTGGCACCACCCCCCTCTGTCTCTTGTTCCTGCTCTTGCCACATAAGATGTGCCTGTTTCCTCTTTGCCTTCTGCCATGATTGAAAGTTTCCTGAGGCCTCCCCCAAAGCTGAGCAGATGCCAGCATTATGCTTCCTGTACAGCCTGCAGAACCATGTGTTAATCACATCTCTTTTCTTATGAATTACCCAATCTCAGGTATTTCTTCATAAGCAGTGTGATAATGGGCTAACACAGGGCTCTCACAGGTAAGACAGTGCATAGAGTTTCCACGCATTCTCAGAAGTTTTGAGTTCAAGCAAAACAACATATTCAGAGACAATATTGAACCTACTGAAATGATCTGCCTCCTTTTTTCAGACAGCATAGACAGGTAAAGATTGATAAGCTCCAGGTAGGAGGTAGGTGTTGTGTAGTACCGCCTGCGCAGTTCGTTGTAATAGTGCTCTGCCATGCTGGAGACACTCAAGTGAATGTTCACGCACATCAAGGAAAGCTTTTCTTTCCGTTCTTCATTTCCAGCATCGACTTGTGAGAAAAATGTCTTTGACACAGAAAGAAGTGCTTCTCTGGGCCACTGTAAATAAAGAAAAAAATCTAGAAAATCTGTTGTGTCATTTCAATAGCATACAGTTTAATAGTAAGAAAAACATATTTCTAGGGCTGTGTGTGGTGGCTCACACCTGTAATCCGAGCACTTTGGGAGGCTGAGGTGAGCGGATCACGAGGTCAAGAGATCGAGACTATCCTGGCCAACGTCTCTACTAAAAATACAAAAATTAGCTGGGCATGGTGGCACGCACCTGTAGTCCCAGCTACTCGGGAGGCTGAGACAGGAGAATTGCTTGAACCCAAGAGGCAGAGGTTGCAGTGAGCCAAGATCGAGCCATTGCACTCCAGCCCGGCACCTGGAGACAACTGTCTCAGAAAAAAAAAAAAAAAAAAGAAAAACATATTTCTCATGAACTCCTCCTTGCCCAGTCCCTTCTTCACCTAGTTAACACATACGCATGTCTATGGTGCTTAATGAACTGAATGGCTCTGTCCATTTGGGGGGTGCCTGGGTCTGTATTTGCTGATTAGTATGTCTCCACAGTATCATGCACACAGAAGTTGTTCAATAAATATTTGCTGACTGAATGAATTAATGATTGGGTGTCTCTAGAATTCCCTAAATAAATCACATATGTTACAGGGACCTTATGTCCTCATTCCGTTTGTTACATAGTTGGGACCTCATGTCCAGCATTATAATTACTGTCCTGCACACCTCAACTCCTTTACTCCTCTCTTGCTTCTTTGAATTCACCTGAACATTGGTCAAATGCAAGTCTTTTACCCCACGCCTGCAACCGTGCAGCTGAGCATGGCTGGAGAAAAACACACAACCTTGCTGATTAGTATCACTTTAAATTTATGATAATTAGCTTCTTAGTGCAGCCCAGAAATGCTTCTACATTTTCTAATACATCAGTTTTGTGCTCTCCTGAGTATTTCACACTTGATTCTACTTCTTCAGGCTGCTGACAGTCTTTCTTCTTCACTCTCAGCTGATGACCTTGCTACCCATATTACTAAAAAATAACAGCAATGCAAACAGAGCTTCAATGAGCTCTTACCCCCATATCTTCCCACCTGCCTGCATCTGTGCTCATATATTCTGCCTCCCCACCTGTTACTCAGGAGTAGGCTGTGGATGGTCCCTGACCAGTTCAGCACCTTCACGGATGACTTGGTCTCATCCCTTTTTGCTTACTCAAGGATATTAGTCCCACAGTGCTTAACTTGGTATGCTGCATCATCAATATATTTATCTTTTCTGGGTCATTTACATCAGCATACATGCATGCCACTTGTGTTTCACATTTAAAAATACTTCTCTCTTCACCTTAAATGTCCCCTAGCTCTAACTCCTCTCTGCTTTCCTTTGGGGCAAAACTCGAACGTGTCGCTTATAATTGTAACTCAGATTTCTCTTCCCTTTTCTCTCTTGAACCCTTTCCACCCCCATCCATCGAAATACATCTTGTCAACGGATAACTTCCACATTGCTAACTTCAATGGTCTTCTCTTCCTTTACAAATTCTGTTTTGTCTTTGTTCTATGATTGCCATGGTCATTACCTATATGAATAAATTCCTAGTAGGCTTTAAAGCTAATACAAATACAAGTACCCATGAGTTACTCTTGGACAATGTGTTGCCCCTTTAAAGTCATGCAAGTCCAACTTCTCAAAGAGATATCCTGGGATGTCACTAACCTGCACAAACCAGTCAATGGTGCAGCAGTTCACAAGAGATGGAAACATCCTGCATCGGGACCGAAAGGCCTCCCCAACTGGGCTCATGCAGAGAACAATGTGCAGCTTCTGACGCACTCTGCTGATAAAGTATTGGAACACCTGACAAAAAGAAAGATTTTTTCAGTTTAAAACAATGATTAAACAACAATGAAAATTAGCGTTGGCTAATGCATCTAAGGCTCCCAACATCAAATATAAAATGTCAGCCTAGTAGATATGCAAATTTTCTTGTTCAATATTCACTCCAACCTCTTTCTCTCACACAGTCTGGAAAAATTAAAAATGACATTTTGCAAACTCCATTGCAACTAAGGTTCTGGATGTGATTTAGGTCCCCTTCATCTGAGTACTTGAGGAGACCCTTTGAATAAAGGGCCATTCATACAAGGTTTTGCTGTGGGACAGAGGACAACTAGGAGAGAGGGGCAGGGTGCACAGCATCAGGTTTTACAGGTGCAGAGCCTGGCAGAAGTTGCATGGTATGGAAGCTTTTTTTCTTTTTCAACTGTTATTTTAGATTCTGGAGGTACACGTGCAGGTTTGTTGGAAAGGTATATCGCGTGATGCTGGGGCTTGGAGTATGACTGATCTCGTCACCCAGGAAGTGAGCACAGTACCCAATAGGTAGTTTTTCAACCCCTTCACTGCCCCCCCTCCCTGCTCTTGTATTCTGAGGTGTCTATTATTACCATCTTTATTTCCATGTGTACTCAATGTTTAGCTAAAGTGAGAACAGGCGGTGTTTGGTTTTCTGTTTCTGCATTATTTGCTTATGATAATGACCTCCAGCTGCATCCATGTTGCTGTAAAGGATATGATTTCATTCTTTGCTATGGCTGTGTAGTATTCCATGGTGTACATGTACCACATTTTCTTTAATCCACCATTGATGGGCACCTGAGTTGGTTCCATGTCTTTGCTATTGTGAATAGTGCTGCAATGAACATACAGGCGCATGTGCCTTTTTGGTAGAATGATATATTTTCCTTTGAGTATATACCAGTAATTGGGATTGCTGTATCAAATGGTAATTCAATTCTTAGTTCTCTGAGAAACCATCCTGGAGCTATTATCTCTGGAAGTGGCTCCTGATTTCAGCTGCTTCCTGATGTGACAGAGGACACATACCTATGGAGCTGGCAGCTGATGCAGAGGCACGCTGACTGGTTTAGTGGCTCCCTGCTTCAGCAGGAATGATTGTGGTAGAGGCAGCCACCTTCTTGATCATTGACTTCTACAGTGTATATTTTATATTCATTCCAAGGAGTTAAGTCTGGGATTTCTTTCTTTGGCTCTTCCAATGATTCTGTATCCCTTTAATAAATCCCTTCCTGGGCCGGGCACAGTGGCTCATGCCTGTAATCTCATCTCAGCACTTTGGGAAGCCGAGGCAGGTGGATCACCTGAGGTCAGGAGATCGAGACCACCCTGGCCCAACGTGGTGAAACTCCATTTCTACTAAAAATACAAAAATTAGCTGGAGGTGGTGGCATGCTCCTGTAGTCCAAGCTACTTGGGAGACTGAGAGAGGAGAATTGCTTGGACCCAGGAGGTGCAGGTTGCACTGGGCCGAGATTGTACCACTGCACTCCAGCCTGGTGACAGAGTGAGACTCCCTCTCAGAAAAACAAAACAAACAAACAAACAAACAAACAATCAAACAATCCCTTCCTGCTTACATTAGCAGAAGTGGGCTTGTGTCTGTACCTATAATCTCTGACCTAGCAGTAGAGAAAATTCTCACAAAGGGAAACAGTAAAGATATGAGAAAGAACAACCAGAAATTTAAAGAAGGTACAGAAACAAGGAAAAAACCTGGGGTGAACAAGTAATGGTGTACAGGATTATTATGGTGTTGGAGAAATGCAAGTGAACAGCAGCCACAATGTTCCAGAGAGAGTGAGAGAAAACACATTTCTGCTTTGTTGTGTCATAATGTTGCTGCTAGGCAAGGGCATCAACAATACTAGACTCATGCCTTCAGCCCTCCACAGGCAGGATGTTGCAGTGTGTGAAATAAACCGGTGCTTAAAGAGAAGTAAGAGAGGCTAGCCAGTTTGGACAAGACTATGACTTCTGTGGGGCAGTGGGATTTCTGTTTTCTGCTTCTGACAGAACTTTCTGTAAGTCTGGTGAACCAATGCTTTAAACACCGAAAATAAAATATACAAAATACAAAGGAAACCAATTATATTGAAAAAAATTCTATTCATGGACCCCTTAAGGGAATCTATGAATGGTTAAGTAAAAGGTGAAGGAATCTTTTTGTGACAAAGCCACATAACTACTCTGGCATGTCCTACCTCATCTCTGTTCCCCTCGGAAATTCCTACTTCTTTTGCTTTTGGTCTAGTGGCCGCTAAAACCTGCTCCAGTTCATCCTTTTCAAATAAATTGGGCACTTCACCTGAGTTCAGGATGTTATTTATATCCTCTAGGAACTCCTCCACTACAATCTGTAAAAGAAAGCAGTGATCATTACAATTTGCTCAATCATTTTCCATTTATTTTATAAAGCAAATATTTGTTCTAAAATTCAAATGAATCAATTTCATCTTTAAGATAATCTTAAAAATTACATGGAACCCTGAAGTTCTCACATAGTGAGTACACTGATTTTTCATGTTTTCTTCATGTTTTGTTTCTTAGCAGGTATTTATATTTTACCTGGGTCAAGTCATATGTGCAAGTATTTCATATTCTGCCCCTTTCAGTTATCATTTTATCATTAATACTAACCCATAGTTCTGTAGAGTACTTATGATATTTATCACAAATATAGGAGCACAATGCACCATTGAGCTGATGCACCATACATTTACATGGACAGAGACAGTTTACAGTCTTGTTTACGTTATAAAAACAATTTTAGGTATATAGTTTCTCTCCTCAGTTGGATTATTTTCTTGAAACAAATTCCCAGGAGTGAGATTAGCAATTAAATGCATAAATATTTTCTGGATTTTGTAGATCTTACTGTTTCTCATTCAATTCAACCGTGGCTTCATTAATTTTTAACATTTATTTTTGTTAATTTGGGAAGTATAATAAATGCTTTCTTTTGGAGAATTTGGGATGTTTTTGATTATTAGCAAGGGAAAATATTATCCCATATTTATGATTGACCATTAAAAAATCTGCCTAAACTTTGCAAACATCTGCGTCTTGGAGTTTTCTTTCAAATTTGCATGAGTAATTTACATATTTTGAAATAGACTTTTTGTCTCTCAACACTGATGCAAATATTTAAAAGTAATCTCTCATTTATCCTTTTTTTCAGTGAACTTTTTAGTTATATAGAAGTTTGAGTATTATATATTTAACTATGACAAGATACGTTCTTTTATTTTCTTCATTTGACACTTTTTGTTTTTCTTAATGAACTTGGTACAGTTGTGTCTGTCAGTTTTTCCTAGGAACAAACAGTAGTTTTCTGTGTTCTAATTTATGTTTGCTTTTATCTTATTTCATTTTTTTATTTGTCGTGTGACATTTTTCCCTTCTAAAGTTTTAAGAAAATTAATTTGGGTAGTTTCTAATTTTTGATTCAAATCTATAAATGTAAATTTGAGAACTGTTTGGTTGCATTCTACAGATTTTTATTTATATTGTTTATTTTTCCTAATCTCTAAGATATTTTGATTTTCTTGATCTTTATATGAATGTTTTAAAGTCCTAAGACACATCATTAATTTCTCCTTTGATTAAAGCATGGGTAAATAATGTTATGAGTACAGCTTATGCTTTTAACAATTTAATAAAAATTTCTTTAAATCTAATACATGATTATTTTCTGTAAACATTCAGTAGTATTAGAAAATATTTGCTTTCTCTGTAAAATATGAACTATAGTATATAGCTATTAATTGTAGCTTAGAAATTATATTATGCAAAATATCTAATCATACTTATTTCTACTTTGTTAGTTACAGCCAATTAAACTCCTATTTTTAACATCTTGTTTCTCTCAATTTCTTCTCACATTTATAATCGTTTTGTGTATACATATAAGTCCATGTGTAGACATATGCATTTTTATTTTTATGGTTATGCTTACTAAACCTAATGAAATTCCTTCTATATTTAAAAATAGTACTTTCTGTTTCATGTCACATATCAATTGGTATTTCCTTGTGAACAGTGTTATTTATAAAGAGCTTGTTATCAAAAATAAGTATTTTTATTTAAAAATTGGGAATAAGCTTTTGACTTGCCCAACTTAGAAAAGTTGATCTTTTGCTTTTTTGAGATGGAGTTTCGCTCTGTTGCCCAGGCTGGAGTGCAATGGCATTTGGCTCTCTGCAACCTCGGCCTCCTGACTCCAAGCGATTCTCCTGCCTCAGCCTCCCAAAGTGCTGGGATTACTGGTGTGAGCCACCGTGTCCAGCCCAGATAGGTTGATCTTAATGTAACAATCCCCAAACAAATGTCATAGTCAAGATTTGGCAAATAGATTTAAAACTTCATATTTAAAACTAAAATATTCTGTAGTTGGGAATGAAATGTGATAGCACATAATAAAGGTTAATTTATTTATACATTTAGAGATGCTATAAAAATGTATAGGCAGTATACACAGCACTACTCAAGAAGCCAAAGAAACACTTGTGCAGTGCTGATTGTCACATGTCTGCTTCTGCCAGAGGCTAGGAATAGTGATCCTGCTATAATGTGAGAACCCGGATCCATGTTTGTGGAATAAAAGGCTGGGAGCAGTTGCAGGCCACAGTGAAGTCTGTTGTTTCTGTCACTTAATATTCTTGTATTTCCTTTCCCTCAGACAAACTGTTGGTACCAGAACTCGTAAAGTTGTAAAGCAATTTTTAGGATTGTTGTCAAAGAAAAGCTTGGATTACATTAACATTTGTACTTAGCCTTTTAGGTGATGCACGAGAGGGAGCTGGGAATGGTCTCTTTGTTCTATGATAAGTAGATCTTACTGTAAAATAGTAAATGTTCATTGAAAAGTAAGTAATACAACCTGTGCTAATTGGGAGCATTTGAACAATTTTGTTCCATTCTGAATAACTTTTGAGCAAGCAATTCTAAGCTTTGTCTTGTATCCTTGTGAAATTGCTACCATCATATTTATCCTATTTATTTGATTTCTTAAATAAAGATGTTTGTTCCAGAAAAAAAACACTATCAGAAATATCTTAATTTTAGGATAATTAGCAACTACAGATAAGCAAAACTAAGAAAACAGAAATCACTCACAATCCCATGATTCAAATGTTTTCTCTTTGTACATAGGACACACATGTCTAGATATACATTAAAATGTGTATGTTGCTATAATTTTAGTTTTTACATCGTGTTCTAGTATATGGTTGTATCAGATTTTATGTATATGACTTTCTTTCACTGGACATTAATACTCTTTCAGATTATTATTTAAAAAATTACAATAGATATTCTTAAACATGTAATTTTGTATGTAGCTTTTATTATAACGTAAAAGAAATGTAAAGGCTTTACCTACATATTGTCAATTACTTTCCAGAAATATTTTGCTAATTTATAATCTCCCAGTGAAGTATAAACAAGTCTATTATTCCTACACCTTTGCCAACTCTGTATGTTATTATTTTTAACCTTTATTAATTTGCAAGGCCAAGCCATTGGCATTTTTATTCATTACAATTTCCTTCATTACTGGTGAGGTTGAAAATTTCTTCAGGTGTTTAAAGTCCTTTGTTTTTTGGAACTGTGTATTTATATTCCATCACTTTTTTTTCTATTTCTTCTATAGATGTGGGTTTTTCCTTTTTCATTTGTAACAGGTATTTTTATACTAAGATATAAACTCATTGCATGCTATAGATATTAAAAATATTTTTCCAATTTTATGTTTGTATTTAATTCTGCTTACAATATTTTTAAAACATATATGCATCAAGTCTATCACTTTTTTATTCCTTGGCTAAGTTCTAGATGGGTTTATTTTCTCTAAAGACAAAATATCCAAGAATAACCAATGTAGAAAGTCCTCCACTATAGAATTAATTCAAGTTGACTGTTGTAGTTATAGATGTAATCCTACTTCAATTTAAAGGTAATTTAACCAAAAACATAGCCCTTATTTTTTCCTTTCTGTAGGTAAAGCATGTTTCCGTAACTGAATTTTTAGTAAATTATTTTCTTATATGCACTTTTATATAGTTTATTACCTTCTGTTATCTTTGCCTTTTCCCTGAAAGAAAAGTTAAAAACTTACCTCCTTGACCTTTGATCAAATGTAATTACTAAGAATTCAAAAAGGGAAATAATATTTGGTAAAATAAATAAAAATGTATTATAAAAGTCTTTTACAAGCTGCAGGAAATCTGTTATCAAAGGGAACAATCCCTTGAACTTCATCCTACACACTGTTCAAAGCACACGCCCGATTGTAACACCCATACATTTCCTGTTCTTACCCATGGGCTATCTAAACACATACCTGGGTGTCAGTGAAAAGGAAAACCATATTCTTGTCTTCTACACCAGCCATTTTGTACAACTTCCTCAGGTCTTCATGAAAACTGTCATAATTATATCCCCGGCTGAGTTCAATCTGCAAACATTTGTAGCCACATATATGAGCTGCGAGTCTCGTGAGAGACTGCTTTCCTGTGCCTCCTACCCCGACAAGCAGGGAATTGCCTCTTTCTTGACGTATCATCCGAGCAATCCTGCAAACATCAGAGCACAGAAAGGTTTATTTCAAGTTCACAGACCTGGCTTCCGCTCAGAGAGCCTGTCCCAGAGCGGAAGGCTGGTGGCCGGTGGAGCCTCCTCCCTGGATGGGATGCTGCAAGGGAAGAGCAGGCTGCATCTCAGGCCAAGGTTTAGTGAACAGCACTGCTGGGCTTTTCTCTTCTTCATTCTTTCCCCCATTCCTAACAGGCTGTTAGGTCTCGGCTCTAGTTGTACAAATTTAGAATAAAGTAAAATCTCTTTTCCTTGAAGTCTGAAGGACTTTGTAGGAGACCCTAGCCGATCTAGGCCACAACTTATATTGTCAATTGGCAAGCCCAGGTTTCCATTTATAAGAATGAGGAAGCAGAAAAATCACTGAACCTAGAAAAAGACACCATAGTGCAGAAGGAGAGATCAACAGAACACTTTGAGATGGATTTACTACAGGATACCAACAAAATTTTAGAAAGTTTCTGATTCATGTTAACAGGAATTTTGAAAAGCACTGCAAATCATGATACTAGAGTGAGCACTCAAAAAGGCGGAAAAAAACCCCCCAAATTTAGGAAAAGTTGGATAGAGATGGAAAATCCACTAAACCGAAAACCTGAGTGGAAGGTGGAGTCTCACAAATACCATACCATGGAGAGTTGAACAGAAAAAGTAGAGGCCAAACTCCAGGAATATACCTGGAACTCAGAAAAAAGATAGCAATCTTAAAATAATGAGAGATAAAATGGAAGATAAGGAGGGCAAACCTAGGAGAAACAAATGGGATCCCAGAGGCCACATCATAGAAATTACAGGAATGAGAAGAGGGAATAGAACTGAGGCAATGTTGACTGACATAACAGAAGAAACTCCTGGGGCTGAACCCACAGACCCAAAGATCAAGAAAGAAAAAGAGGAGAGGCAAAACACTAAATATTTCCTAGGAGATCTACAAGTAATTTACATATAGAGATTTTATAGCTGAAATCTATGTTTTGGACATAACTGAAAAGTTTATGATTATCTAATGCAGAAATAATAGATTATCCCCAAAGGACCAAATAATTTTAGGCTGGCTTCAGACATCTATTCTATAAGATGACATTTTATAAGACAATGGTCAGAGGGAGAAGAATATCATGTTATGGATCAGAGAATAAATAATCTGCAAACCCTCCTTAAAAGATTCCTTGAAGAGATACAGAAGTTGAATAAAATGGAAAAACCCAGGAAGTGGGAGGGATATCATATAAAGGTGACCAGTATGTATGAGAATCAATTCTATACACTGTTGTTAAGAAGACAGAAAAGGAAGTGATAACATCAACAAATTCTTCTAAGAAGATACAAAATATAAACATAATCAAAAAATTATCATCACCGTTATCTAAAATCTTAGACTGGGTTAGCAGAAACTAGAAATCATGGGAGAAATGTAAAAGCAGGTTTGATTATTTTTCCTCTTTCTCTTCCTCCTCCTTCTGGGAAGTCTCTCTCCCTTTTTCTCTCTCTTTCATCTATCTATCTAGATTACTTATATTGCTGATAATTGAAGAAAACAATGTTCAAATATTTTAAAATTGTAGTGACTATTATTTTTTTATTATGAAAACATCACATGGTCACTGTAACTCATGAGAAAAAAACTGTTGCTAACTCTTTCCCACATGTAAGCTGCATCATGGGGGACTGGATGCTGTCCAGTTCTCTATGAGAACAGTGCATAACATTTGGTAGGTGCTCCATCAATTCTACATTCAAGTACCCAACTTCTAGAGACTGCAACAGTTATGAAGCAGAGAACACTGATTAGTTATTATACATGATGGTAGGAGATAAGAGCTATGTAGCGTAAGAATAGAACAGGGAGTCTACAAGGACTTATTTAAAAAGTCTTCCTCCAGTACAAAGCACAGACTCCCAGTCATTATTTAGGATCTTCTGAAATAAGAATCAAGCTTTCCAATTTGTTTCCTCAACCTTTAAACCCTCTCTCGTTCCTCAGACAGGTCCACTTTTTCCATACCTTAAATGCCTTGGTAAGACAGCTTTGTCTAAAACAGGGGTCAGCAAACTATGGCCTGTGGGCCAAATCCTGCCTCTTCACCATGTGGTTTTTTAATGGCCCATGAGCTAAGCATGGTTTTTAGATTTCCTTTTAATGGTTGAAAAAAATCTTTAAAAAGTAATATTTCATATGTGAAAATCCTTTGAAAGTCAAATATCAGTGTCTATAAATAAAGTTCTGTTGAAACACAGCCAAGCTCATTCATTCACTTACTGTCTGTGGCTGCTTATGCATTATGACAGCAAGGTTGAGTAGTTACAGTGTGATCTGCAGAGCCTGAAATATTTTCTATCTAGCCCTTTATAAAAGTAGTTTGTCAACCTCTTCCCCAGAACTTTTGGCCAACTCCTCTACTAGAATAATAAAGACCCATAGGCACCATTGTCATTGCTATGTGTCTGCCACAATACACATCTAATGAAAGACACATCAGAGGTCTATTTGCTTATTGCTCTTCAGCTGCCCATGACAGTATTTTTCTTATTTTTCCCATAACATACAAGTGTCCTACAGTTGATGAAATATTGAGTATGATAAAAATCTTGCACTTTACATATCACTCTTTCCTTATTTCATGTACTTTATTACTTATAGTAGTTTGATTATTTCTATCTGAAACAACTGGAAACAAATTACTTGTCTGTTCTGCTTTGCAGTGTTATTTTTTTCTGGCAATTTACTTGTAAATGGATTGAAAATTTCCCCCAATAAGAATCCTCTAATGTAGTAGGTAAGTTACATTTTCTCTTATGTAGTAGGCAAGAGTTGATTCTCCTAATTAGTGGCTTATATACTAATAGATTTATTCTACTATTCTTGGAGTGTGATGACAACTTTGGGGACATACAATGGGCAGAAAGTGCCTGGTGTATTTGCTCTTTGAAAGCACAGGCTCTAAAGCAAAATTTCCTCCGAGTTTGAAGACTTTTACTTACTTACCCTATGTCAAAAAGCCAAAAACTAAAATGTCACCAACAAATGGAAATATAGCATGTGCTAAATTACTGTTTAGTAATTAAACCATAAGTCACTTTCATAACAAAGTCCTTTCCATTTCTAATCAGCATTAGGTGTTTGAAAGCTCTTACAAGCAGAAATATGTTTTCTCTGATTCCTATACTGATCCTCTCTTGAATAAAAGAGAACAGTCTACATCATTATCGACATGGCTGTCCTTTGTGCATCTGAAAACCAAATCTTCACCATTCTACAAATGGTTTTTAATTTCCTTCTATAATATTTTAAGCAAACCTTGAGGGGCCTGGTAATTCTCCTTCACAAGAGCAAGAAAGATTAGAAACAGAATTAAGCCAACTTTGCCTATGGTCTGGTCTATTCTCCAGGAAGTTTCTCAGACCAAAATGCTGCCATTATTTTTTTTCCTTGTAGGCTTAGGGCCTGCCTGAGTGATGGGAATAAAAGTTGTTAGGGGATAGCATGTGGGTATGCTGCCAGGGGGATAGAGGGGAAGCAAGTGTCATCTGGACAGGCCAGTGACAAACGACCCGTAACACTTAAGCTGTAACAAACATAAATCTTGAATTAGAGTTAATTAAAGAGCTGAAATATGGAAAAGGTGAAGACTTTATTTGCTTATGGTTTATGTGAAAAAGTCCTGGGGATTTAACTGTCAAGTCTTAACAAGAACCAATGCTAAAATGTAGTTGACACAGGAAAAAAAACCACAGCCATGAAAATCTTGCTGCAGCAGTAGACCATGGGAAATCCTGCTCTCACTGTATTTTACTGTATTTATTCCACAGAATCTGATATCAAATCTGGATGCTATATTTTAAGTAGAACCTTGAAAAATTATAAAGTGCTCAGTATGTGAAGGCTGGAAATAAATCTCTAACGGGCAATAAGAAAGATATGGGATAATTTTGCTCGGAGAAGATAAAGCTAAGAAGAATATAGGAATAATTTTCAAATATTTGGAGGCATGTTACAACAAAAGTGAGCCAAGTTTGGGAAGGGGCACCCGTAGTGGAGTTAGAGCTGAAGCACTGGTTGTGATCCCCACCTGCCACTCACTGACTAGAGGACTTTGCACCATTTACCTAATCTCTCTGTGGCACAGTGTGTTGTCCAAAAAATGGCTGCAATAATGCCTCTAGTCCTACTTGCTCTTTGATCCCATCAAGAGACAGGGTCTCTGTCCTCTTCTTATGACCCTGAGTGGACCTGGATGACTGCACTGACTAGAAGAGCATAGTAGAAATGATGCTATGTGACTCCCAAGGCTATATCAAAAAGGCCGTTTGGCTTCTGCCTGGCTCTCTGTCTTGGAGTACTTGCTTTTGGAGCCCTGAGCCACCATGTGAGAAGTCCAGATACCCTGGTGCTGTCATGCTGAGAGACAAGTGGAGAGACTACATGGAAGCAGAGATGCTCCAGGCACTCCAGCGGCTGTCTGATTGCAACTGCAAGAGAGATGCCCAGAGAGAACAGCTGGGAAAATTGAGAGATGATAAAATCAATCTGCCAAGGGTAGGAGTGGCTTGTTATATAGCAGTATACCAGTGGGACATTCTCTGAGCTTCATTTGTAAAGAGATTATGATACTGAGCTACAGAGAGAGTATTGTACCAGGTAAATGAGATGCTCCATATCATGGTTTCATACCCACACTGAGTGCCTTAAATCATGACTACTCTGCAGGATGGAATGGATACCAGAAGCACAGGAAGTAGATGTTGGCTTATCCTGGAAGAATCACTCTAACATTAGAACTGTCAAACAGGACAGGAGCCACTTCCGAAAGCGTGCCCCAAGGCCTGCAGATATTTAGGCTGGATGCTCATGAATGTGTCAAGCGCCCTCATAGGACACTTGCAGTGGAAAAAAGAGTCAGACTCGCAAGCAGGTGAAATCTATGATCCTGGATTGAACTTGTTTTGCTCTAATTTTGAAGCTCCTCTTTCTTTAGGCATGCATGGAATTAGCCTTGTTATACTGTACATGTATCTCCGTAAACAACCCCACATCCTTTTTGTAACAAGACAGGACAGATAAAAACAAACAAAAACCATCTGTTAATATTTAACAAAAATAACGACTCTGGAGATTCTATAGAAAGCTCATTCTATAAATATTTTAAATAAATTAAACAATGACTCTTAAGTGATAGTGAGAATTAATAAAAGACTTCTGGCCATCAAGCAATCTGTTTAAAGAGTTTTATACAACTTATTTTTTTTACCCTTTATTACAAAAAAATTAAATCAATGCATTATTGGGTGCCTTATAGCACTATACCTTGAAACATGTTCTACAGCATCCTGGAAGAACACCAACTTTACTTCTTTGGGATTTGTGAGATTATAATCGTCAAGATAGTCTTGTAGAACATTTCCAATTTTCTCTATATCAGGCATGTCATCATAAATCCGATCAGCTTTATCTGCTCCAAACTATAATTTATGGGAGAAGAACCAAGTTGGATCAATTCTGATAGAACATATTTATAACATGCATAACCTGGAAAATCCATTTCATTCAATTTCTTTAAGAGCTACACTGGAATTTTGGAGATGTTTGCAATAAAATTTATGTAGAAGCTCAGAAATAGGGTTGTTATTTTTCTCACAATTCTACATTCTGGTTTCATTTTTTTTTGAGATGGAGTCTCTCTCTGTTGCCCAGGCTGGAGTGCAGTGGTGCGACTGGCTTACTACAACCTTTGTCTCCCAGGTTCAAGCGATTTTCCTGCCTCAGCCTCCTGAGTAGCTGGAATTACAGGTGTCCACCACCATGCCTAGCTTATTTTCATATTTTTAGTAGAGATGGGGTTTTACCATATTGACTGGTCTCCAGCTCCGGACCTCAAATGATCCACCCACCTCTGCTTCCCGAAGTGCTGGAATTATAGGTGTGAGCCACCGTGCCCAACCTGGTTTCATATTTTTGCTGTTAGGTTACTGACAGTAGAAAAGCTAACTGGTTAAAAACTGTGCATAATAGACTGCTATTATTATTTAAAAAATCATGCCAGAACTGTTAGTAGTTTTTAAATAGCAGTCATCTAGGGTTACCTAAATTGTTGAGAATGAAATTCAGGTGTAAACTGTAAGGAGTCAAGTCCTTATTTTAATCTATTGATGATATCTCTTCTCTATTGTATGTAGCAACTGCCCCAGGGCACTTTCTCCGACTCTTTTACTAAAACACAGATAGGCAATGTAGGAAGAGTTTAGCTGTTCTTTTTCTGTTTATTCCGTCATCTGATAATACAATCACTAGAAACACACAGGAAAATAATCTTGGAAAACAAACTTTGGACCATACTTTTAATAATAAATATAAATATATACTTTACAAAAATACATAGTTTATCTTTTTTATTTCTCAGGTGTAACACTTATCTAGAGTGGAGTTACCAGAGCAGTGAGGCACTGTATAATATAAATATAACATATTTAATATATTATATAAAGATGAGTTCCTTTATGTGTTGGCATTGATTGACAGCCTGCTATGTACCTTTGTGCAGGAACCTGGGAACTTAAGATGAACAAAAACAGACGTGGTCTCTGCCCTCTTGGAGACACTAGAAATGTTTTACTTGAACAAGGGGCACCTTGGTAAAACAACATGGTTATCTGCCAATGTAGGCAGGGTAGTGAGATAGCAGATTTATTCTAGGCAGGTCTAGAGGGTAAAAATTACCAGAAGGTAAAATTAGGTTTAGAGGGTAAAAATTAGGTAGGTAGTATTGTGGAGACAGGCTTGAGGAACTCATAAGGGAATACAAAGGAAGTTAAATATAATAAAAACTTTGCTACTAATTACAGTTTCCCTGAAATGAAGAGGACAATTCTCTTAACTAAGTAGCTTCACTATGTAGAGTATGATAAGGGGGACGTCCTGAGTTAAGAGACTAGACCTCTCTGCTCTCTTCCAAATTGAATACTGGATGGCTCTCTAATTCAAAGTGTTTCCAAAATGAATGTAATTAGATCAGGAGTCAGCAAACTTTTTCTGTAAAGGGCCAGATAGTAAATATTTTAGGCTTTGCAGGTCATATGGTCTTTGTCACTATTACTGCATTCTGCTGCTGTAGAGCAAAAGCAACCATTGGTTGTGGCTATGTTCCAGAGAATTTTGTTTACAAAAATAGATGGCAGGCAGATAAAAACTTGGCTGACATCTAGCCTAGATCTTAACTCTTCACACATGTAAAGTTTTTATAGAATATCAATTGGCATTGGAAAATAGTAACTGCTTTATAATTTTCAAATGAGGTCAAGTCAGTCTGACATACTTGCCTTAATGAAATCTCCAAATATGATGGGCTTATTCAAAAAATATTCCAGGCCAATTGCAATTCCAAAATGTTTATCTATTTAAAGAACAAAATCAAGTTTTTAATGTAATGATAATCTTGAATGCAATATTTTAGTGATAAAACATACAGAATAATACCTGCTACTTTACTTAGAAGACTTAATTAAGATATATAAAAACTAAGAGAATACTGTGTTAACACCATGCTACTTTAGTTTGGCTGATAATCTCCCAAGTTTAAGAGTAACTATACTTAACAAATAATTTAAAACATTTCTTAAATAATGAATATTGGATACTTATATAAGCAATAAGAAGTAGTTTAGAATTATCTTGGCTTCTTATGAGACAAAATACTGTTTCTCCTACTTTCTCTCCTCTACTTAAAACTTCATAATAAATTAAAATAGCAATGCTTCCTGAATCTATTTATTTATTTTTGTATTTTTAGTAGAGATGGGGTCTTGCCTTGTTGCCCAGGCTGGTCTCAAATTCCTGAGCCCAAGGGATCCACCCACCCAGCCATCCAAAGTGCTGGGATTATAGGCATGAGCCACAATGCCTGGATGACCCTTCCTGAATCTTAATAAAATTATTTTATAATATTGCATAATATGTCATATATTTTAAATATTTGAACCATCAAAGAAAATAATTTTTACTTATAAATGATGAAAATTCATTTTGTGTTAACTTTATAGAAACCAAATTGCTTTTCTAGTCAAATAAAAAAAGAATAGCTAAATAAAGATTCATATTTACTGGCCATTTCTGTCAGAATAACATGGAAATAGTGCTTATCTTCATTATTAATCAAGCGATCATGGAAGACTCTTTGGCACTCGTGGCAAAAGAGTCTAAATATCTGAATTTCTTCTCTTATTGTTCCTGAATCACATTGGAGGATACCTGTTTTTTAGGAAAAGAGAAAAAAAGAAAAATTCTACGTTTTTGGAATCTCTAGTAAATAGTTTAATTAGGAAATCCTTAAGTACAACTTTATCCCTATATTGCCAAAAATGAATGCTTCCCTAGTAGATACACACATATACTAATAGTGACTTCATTTTTTGATAATAAAACTGGGACACATTATTTGACAAAAACATTTTTTTCCCTGTTTTGTGATGTTTCTTTAACTGAGCATTTTAAGTGGTCAAACTTCACAATATAAGCAAGGTTCATCTCATTATTACATAGGCTGCAATATGTTAAGTGAAGAGTCTCACATTACTTTAAAATATACTAAAGTATATCTATTTACTTATCTTGTGACTTTCTCCCTCCCAATGCTTATACTGTTTCTGAATCTTCCATTTCTCTCTCTTTCTTCCCCACTCTTCAGTTCTTACCAAATGCCCTGGACCTTCTGGCTTCTATTAAGATCATTCTGAGTACTTATTTCATTAATGTTAATTGTTATTGCAAACACAGTTCTAATGATTTCAAGTTACAATCAAAGCAGCAATGTACAGGAATTCCCGGAAATGGTCCTTTTCCACAGGGACCACCAATATGGGACTCCTCACACTGTAGACAGGGGCAGGGATAGTTTCTACTGTGCATGTGGGCACACTCAGCAGGGAGTGTGTACCACATAGCATGGTAGGCACTGCTCATGTTGCTTTGAAATACTAGGGTATTTCTACAGATAATGATGCTACCTTTGTTTTTGCATCTCACATTTGTGTTTGTGTGTGTGTTTGACATATAGGTTTCTTGAAATGCTTGAAGTTTTAATTATTTTCAGTTAATATTTGTAGAAATAAGGAAATTTCTAGGACCTTTGGATGAAATGCGGGGACAAGGAGAAAGAGATTCAACACTGGAATTTCCTGGGTATTTTATGACGTGTCACTTCAGAGATAAAGTCCTGAATTTTGAAGCTCAAAAATTATCTTAAAAATAGGAATAGAAAGGCAATGGGGAAGGATAATAAATAAATGACTAGATTAGATAATGTCTGATGATCAGGAAGTGAGTCTGAAGCAGTTCATGAAAGAAAGTCATATTCTAAAGTTTTCTAAGAAAATTGAGTTCATGAATCACAGGACTAAACTGCTAGTATAAGAGGGTAAGATTTCAGTGGAGGAAGAGGCAAACAAATTATTGCGTCATCCTGTGGCAAGGATGGTGTGCCAGCTTTGAGAGTCCTTCAGGCTCTTGAAGGAGGAAGAAAAAGAAAAGAGTCACAGAGCCTTCACAATGGGAGTTGGGAAGATCAGGAACCTGTGTGAGAACTGTGCATTAGGGAGGAGCAGGAGGGGTCTGCAGGGTTCTTCATGCCTAAGCTCCTGCCATGGGCCAGTATCTTCTAGTTCATTCCCAGACTTGTTAATGCATAACAGGTAATGACTTAGATTGTGATGAAGACAGGAAAGAGGGCTGGCTTTCAAAGAGGTCAATCATTGCTTCACATGAAAGCACTCCATAACTTTTGCTTTGGCTACTTTGCAGATACTAAAAACAAACTTATAAATGTTAGTTAGAATCTTTTTAGAGAAAAAAAATATATATTGGCTGGGCGCAGTGGCCTGTAATCCCAGTACTTTGGGAGGCTGAGGTGGGTGGATTACCTGAGGTCAGGAGTTCAATACTAGCCTGGCCAACATGGCAAAACCCCATTGTTTGGTAGAAAAACCTCTACCTCTCCCCTCCCTCTTGATCTCCACATCCGGGAGACCGCCTATAGACCTCAGTCTGCCTGGTAACACTGAGCAACCAATCATGGCCCAGCCTTAGCCCGCCAAAGCTGTGCCAATC
>CAUYLG010063539.1:0-125162 GCA_963573385.1 Cacajao melanocephalus
ACCTCCCCCACCTTGACATCCTGCACCCTCCCCCACCTTCGCACCTCGCACTCTCCCCCACCTTCGCACCCCGCACCCTCCCCAACCTTCGCACCCTGTACCCTCCCCCACCTTCGCACCCTGCACCTTCCCTCACCTTCATACCCTGCTCCCTCTCCCACTTTCACACCCCACCCCTCCCAAGCTTCACACTCTGCTCCCTCCCAGGCTTCACACCCTGCACCCTCCCCCACCTTCACACCCAGCACCCTCCCAGGCTTCACACCCTGCACCCTTCTCAGCCTTCATGCCCTACACCCTCCCTGGCCCCAGGAGGCTTTTCCTGAACTAGCCAGGGGGCCTGCTATCCTGCCAAGCTCTCGTACATCTTTGCCCATCTCCAAGGCAGAACCCGCCTAACTTACCTGTCACCTTAGGAAACGCAGGGCTCTCTTTGTGGACTGTGCTCTCTTAGGAAAAGCTGCATCAAAACCCGTACCCATCAGTTTATCTCCAGTGCCTGGCACACCGAAGAACAAATGATGAATGTCCCACAAAGGTTTGCTGGACTCAGTCTGGAGTAAATAAGAACTTAAAGAAGGACAAGAACTAGAGCTTCTGCCAAATCTTTTTTTTTTTTTTTTTTTTTTTTTGAGACGGAGTCTTGCTCTGTCACCAGGCTGGAGTGCAGTGGTGCAATCCTGGCTCACTGCAACCTCTGCCTCCTGGGTTCAAGTGATTCTTCCACCTCAGCCTCCTGAGTAACTGGGACCACAGGCGCATGCCACCACGCCCGGCTAATTTTTGTATTTTGAGTAGAGATGGGGTTTCACCATGGCCAGGATGGTCTCGATCTCTTGACCCCGTGATCTGCCCACCTCGGCCTCCCAAAGTGCTGGGATTACAGGCGTTGAGCCACTGCGCCCGGCCCTTCTGCCAAGTCTTAATAAATGCAGGCCACCACAGGGCAGTCACTAGCTTTGCAACATGGATTCAGAGCCTGCCATACTCCACCACACAGCTGCTACAACCACGGCCTGCTCCTGGGGCTGTTATCACATCCCTGCCTCCCCAGATTAGAAACTCTCTGAGATCAACACCTGCACCTCCAAGCCCCTGCCCTGCGCCTGGCCTAGAGTACCCACACATGCATGCCCACAGAGGCAGAGTGACAGTGATTGGTGCGTCCCAAAGTTGCCCTTTCTCTTTGCAACCTCATGCAGACAAGAGGAAGAATCACTTCCATCATCAGTGACACGTGGTGTGGGAGCTGCCTTGGGCCCATTAGCAGGATTCACAGTCTTGCCGCCTCCCCCGCCGGGTGACTTGGATCGGGCACTGGCATTTCCCGAGCGGTGTCCTCAGGGCTCTAATCTCCGGCACCTTCAACCCACCTCGACTCCATCACAGCCCGGCAGGTGCCACACTCACAGCGTGGGAGTGATGGCCGCGTTTGACGTGGAGGCCTGGTGACTTCCCTGCACCACATCCCACCCGTGATTACATAATTAATATCTGACACAGTTCACTCACTGACACACGATCTGCTGCAACTCCCGACGCTGCTACTCACACAGCTCAATCTTTGCAGGATTCATTAGGTTTGGTTGTTCATAGAATCTGCTTAATTTCCAGCTATGCCCTGTCCTGTTAGAAAAAAATTATAATCTGTAACAATTACACAGTTCAGTTGTTTAATGGAAAGTAGATTTGTCATAATTCTCTCTCGAAAAATGGCTTCACCTCCAGAGAAGGCACCGTGTTCCAGCAGTCCCTGCAGTGGCCCTGAAGCTCCCATGGTCCCCAGCTGTGGAGGGTCCTGCAATGGCCCCGAGGCTCCCTCGGCCACCAGCTGTGGAGGGTCCTGCAATGGCCCTGAGGCTCCCATGGACACCAGCCATGGAGGGTCCTGCAATGGCCCTGAGGTTCCCTCGGCCACCAGCTGTGGAGGGTCCTGCAGTGCCCCTGAGGCTCCCATGGCCCCCAGCTGTGGAGGGTCCTGCAATGGCCCTGAGGCTCCCTTGGCCACCAGCTGTGGAGGGTCCTGCAGTGCCCCTGAGGCTCCCATGGCCCCCAGCTGTGGAGGGTCCTGCACTGGCCCTGAGGCTCCCTCGGCCCTCAGCTGTGGAGGGTCCCGCAATGGCCCTGAGGCTCCCATGGCCACCAGCTGTGGAGGGTCTCGCAATGGCCCTGAGGCTCCCTCGGCCATCAGCTGTGGAGGGTCCTGCAGTGCCCCTGAGGCTCCCTCGGCCACCAGCTGTGGAGGGTCCTGCGGTGCCCCTGAGGCTCCCTCGGCCCCCAGCTGGGAGGCTGCAGCCCAGCATTGCCCACCACACCCGGTTTCTTCCCCCACCAGGGGAATGTATCCCTGAACAATGCCGGTGGAGCATTTTATGTGGAAATTCACTTACGATGAACATTAAACGAGCTTTGTGCAGGAAGGACTCCACAGCCAAATAAGTTGGAGAGAGATTCCATTTTAAAATAAAATATATATACTTAAGGTAATGCTTATCAAAGATTTACTATGCCAAATCTCAGTATTTGGAACTCTCTGAGAGGGGAGTAGAGGATGAAGCATTGAGCAAGCCTGATGTCTCCAGAAGCCCCTCTCCCTTTGCCTTAGGATAGCGGGTGGGACAGGATCTGGGCATCTCTCTGGAGCTGGCAAGGAACTGTCCACTCACATTCAGAGGGAGACACACACATAAGCAAAAACGGTGCATCCTCCTCCACCAGGGATGGCTCTTTCAACAAAAAGAAGTATCTCATTCATTTGTCCCCCTGGTCTATGCTTACGAGAGATGTTTTAGGCTGAGTTCTCTAGAGGCTGTGTCTGAAGCAAAGGTCTGTGTACAAGCGTTCATCAAGGAAGTACTTCCTGAGGAAATCTGTGGAAAGTAGAGGATGCGATGGGAGGTGGAGGAAGCCAAGTGCAGGTGAGCTGGCAGAGCCCCGCGGAGGGTGGCTCCAGCTGAACCAGCCAGGCCCTAGCAGGCCAGGCGTACGTGGCTCTTCTGAGGCCTGAGACGGGCTCCTTACCTCTGTAGGAAGATCTGGAAGCCGGAAGCCAGAAGGAAATTTTAAACTACAAGCACCTGTAGGACCAGCGCTCTTAGGGTGAGAAGCACAGTGTTCCCAGGGCTTGGGGAGCGGGCTCCCGAGGGTTCTCGGCTCTGCACGCAGAAGCAGCAGGCCCAGGAGCCCCAGAAGGGCTCTGAGAAGGAGCTGCGGCCCCTGAGCAGTGGGGGACACGCGCCATGGTGGGTGCCTTCACCCTGCCCTGCCTCTCTCAGCTGCTCTGCTCCGAAGCTCGGTTCACCTTCTCACCCCAGTCAATCTTCAGGTTGGCCTTGGCACGGCATCTGGCATAGATGAAGCGAGTGGCCAGGTTTTAAGGGAATGAATGAACAAATGAGTGAATGGTGCAGAATGAATAGACAAGTGTACCGGGTTGCAGCTGTGGTGAATTCTTCCCATAGCTGCGAGAGGCAACAGGCTGCCGACCAATTGCACGTCCTCGTTCCCCATGTGACCTCGAGAAAGGGCCTTAGCGTCTGCGTCTGTTCTCTCACCTGTGAAGGAGACATTCGATGGGTGACCCCTGAAAAGTACTCAGAAGAGCAGACACTCAGTAGACACCAGCACGACCATCGCCTCTCAGCATCCAAACAGCCACAGGCAAACACAGAGCAGCTCTCACAGCAGCCCCTGAGGCTTTCTGCTGTCACCCTTGGATCCTCCACCCCCATCCCCTTCCCATACGCAAAGGACTTTCCCAGCTAGCTGGCTCGTGGCTTACTGGACAGACCCTGGGTGTCCTGGCAGGCCTGGCCTCACATCACACTCCTTCTGTCCTCAATTGTGAATTATTTCTGTCCCTGCTCCTTATACAGCCCCCTTCCCAAACTCGGCCCTTCCCAAATAAACTCATCTGTTCCCCTTCCAGGCCAGCGCCGTCTGACCCTGTCTCTCTCTCTTTCTCTCTCTTTTTTTTTTTTTTTTTTGAGATGGGATTTTATCATGTTGGTCAGACTGGTCTCGAACTCCTGACCTCAGGTAATCCACCCACCTCGGCCTCCCAAAGAGCTGGGATTACAGGCATGAGCCACCAGGCCCGGCCGGTCTGACCCTCTCTCTTGTCAGAAATCCTATTTGGATGCAATCATCGTGCTCATCTTCTCTCTCTAAATCCTCTGTGCCTCCCACCACAGTGCTGCGCGCATCCCAGACTCAGGAATGCACAGGAGCGGGCAGAAGGGGTCTGTGGCTGGACGTGGCGTACTGCGGGGACGGCTGCACATGGGTGAGGATGATGATGCTGGGTCTAATGACTGGACGTGGCATATCTGCACGTCCAGTGGGGTGAGAAGTGTCATACTGCATCTGATGAAGAGCTTCCTCCATCCTCCTGGAACCACAGGAGCAGACCCAAGCAAGAGACCTGTCTTAGTGACACTTTGCCAGTCTGTGAGACTCGGGCTCCAACATAACTAAATCCCCACAGCCCTATGGTCATCAGAAGATCAGGTTCAGTTGCTCAGCTGGAGACTTCAGAGTTGCTTAAGAGCCAGTATACACTCATTTAATTTCATTAGCCTTTCTCAGAAACCAGCACATTATGAGCAGAACATGTCAGGATGATCAGGCTGTGGGGGGCATGGTGGTCTTGAATCCACACTGCTATTTCTGTTTTACAGACACAACCATCCATGATTCTGGAGAGAAACGGAAAATCAAATCCCTGCCCACCACAGCACTTCCCAAAAGAAGCTGGGGGAAATTTCCCAGCCAGGAGCACTGCCCCAAGAGTTCTCTGCAGACCTGAGTGACAGGGAGGGGGTGAGGCTGAACCTGACCTGCAGGACTCCAGGAGCCTCCTCCCTCCCCGCCCCTTGGTGCAGCCTAGCTTTAGGGGAAGACACACACAAACATGAGCCAAGAAAGGGGATGAAAACAGGAAGCCCCAAGTGTGTTCTTAGGCTGCCTGGACCTTTCTGGAGATGCCTCATCGATGACATTAAAAGAACTCACAGTGGGGCAAGATCAGGTGCAAAACCCGATGTGCATTCATGTTTCCACCCATCATGTGAGGCTGACCTCAGGCACCAGGCCCCATATCACAGAGTTGAATAGGACAGTGAGGATGGGAGAAAGTGGGCCAGGCCAGGAGTGAAGACAACAAACAAATCTGCAAACTCAAAATCTCTGCTGGTGGATGCTTTTAGGATGGGCTAACCACTGGCAGGAGAGCAGAGAAGCCTCACGCTTGAGCTAAGACATGAATCACAGAGACCCCGGGCCATGTCCAGGAGAAAGGCAGCTACAGAAGGGAGAGCTGGGGGGAGGGCCTGGGGAGCATCTGCTTTGTTTAAGAAACAAGAAAGCCACTTGGGGCTTTGCAAGCTAGGAAGAGAACTTTAGGGCTAACTTAAGGTAAAATCAAAACCTTCAAGTGCTTTCAGCAGAAAAGCAGCGTGGCCTGTTTGTGCTTTTGAGCAGCTCCCAGGAACTACAGGACATGGGCTATGGGGAGACACAGGGAGAAGGAAGAAAGGGGGAGTCCCGGGGGGAGGGTCTGTCAGACAGTGGCAATGGTGGTTTAGGCAAAGGGTGGCTGTGGAGGTGGAGAAGAGACAAGATGATGACCTAGAATACTGGGGCAGGTGTCACAGGAGTGGCGGACGCATTTTAACCGGAGGGTGATGAGCAGTCTTCAGATCGCACAGCTCAGAGGATGCTGAGACCTGTTAGGGCTGAGGATGCATGGAGGAGAGAAAGTTTGCTTGTATCGGGAGTGGGCAGATAGATCCTCTGGAGCCTGACAGCCACCTGTGCACCTTCAGGACAACGTGCAAGGCAGCAAGGCCCCGTGGCTTGGAGCAAACAGCGGCTCCAGGCTCCACTCTGCCCCTCGGTGGGTGACCTGAGCAACTGCCCAATGAGTGCGCCCAGTGGCCTGTCTGGGTTGGTGCATCCCACGCAGAGATGACACTCCTCTCTCACAAGACGACCATCGGTTCCTGAAACATCACTGTTCAGTAAGCAAGTGCAGTGGAAAGTGGAAACACTGAGGCAGAGCGGAGCCTTCCTAAGCTGGTTGGATGCGTCATGTTTTACACAAAGACTTGCACCGGAGCCCCTTGACTGGGATGGGAAGGGGGATGCGGCTCCATGAAGCAGCAGCTTCCATGAGAAGCAGTGAGGCATAAGGAAGGGGAGAAAGCAGGGATTGCAGTGAAACATGATGGCTCAGGAGACAGCGAGGAAAGAGCCATGACCACAGGGAGACAGATGGATTCTGCAAATGGCAGGGAGAGAAGCATCTAAATGGGAACAAGCCAAATCGCAGGTGTACTTCATGCCAAAAATCAAATTCCAATAAATTAAATAGAAAAACATAGAAACAAAATGCAGCCAATGCAGTGGCTCACACCTGTAATCCCAGCATTTTGGGAAGACAAGGAAGGCAGATCATTTGAGGTCAGCAGTTCAAGACCAGCCTGGCCAACATGGTGAAACCCCATCTCTACTAAAAATATAAAAATTAGCTGGGCATGGTGGCGGGCACTTGTAGTCCCAGCTACTTGGGAGGCTGAGGGAGGAGAATCGCTTGAATGCCGGAGAAGGAGGCTACAGTGAGCTGAGATCGTGCCACTGAACTTCAGCCTGGGCGACAGAGCAAGACTCCATCTGAACATACATACATACATACGTACATGCATATGGACATACATGCATATGTACATGTGTACATACATACATATAAATGCAAGTAGTTTCCATGTGTTTCCTAAACAGCCTGTAAGGCGAGAGTGAGGTAAAAGGAGTAAGTCTGGGGATAAGACAAATTTAGGGTCAATTCTAGGACCCATCTTACATAATGTTAGACACGTTATTCAGCCTCTTCTGGTCTTGGCTTTCTCATAAAAATAAACGGAAGAAATGGCATGAAGACTAAATTCCACACTGTGTCCATAGCACCAGCCTAGCGTATGTCAAGCAGCACTTCATGTGAGCTATGTTACTGTATTTATGTGCATTTTATAAAGATTTTCAATAACAGCAAAAAAAAAATGCATGTTTTTTCTTTTCCTGGCAACCCTGAGGCTTTCAAAACCTTCTGCTTCTCAGAATGTTCATTGAACTGCAGTCAACCAAACTTTGTGCACCCCAATTCCACTTCAGGATCACCCATAACCAGGCCCCCTCATGAGGAGGGTGCTTTGGGGGCCTGCATGGTGGGTGTATGCAGCACACAGGAGCTCTGAGTTCCAATCCCAGCTCTGGCGTGAACACGGAGGATATCCCCAAATGCAGGGGATATCTGTCTGGTCAGAGGAGTGAGAGGAGCCAGTGCCGACGATGGCCCCTGGCCGGCCCCACGCACTAGATTTTACAGAGGACACGAGGCTGGTCCCCGTGACTCACCCAGGCATGTAGGAACTGTGATCTCTGTTTTGCAGATGAGGAAGCCGAGATCAAATTAGGTGGCCTGTGCAGAGCCGGAACTCAGGACGTGGCAGAGCTGAGGCTTGAATCGGTAAGGTCGGCCAGGCTCTGCAAGGAGCTTGCTTCAGTTTGACACATTCAGCTTTCATCCGTCTGTGGAACTCACACTCTGGCGGGCACAGTGCCAGACGACACGTGGCTCCCTGACAGATCCCGGACTCCAGCAAGAGACAGGCAGCTCCGCCAGCACCGTCCGGACATCTGATAATTGACAAGTGACGGTCAGGGAATGCTCAGCAGTAGGAAGTGAAACTCAGAGTAGCGAGGTTCAGGGAAGACGTCCTTTCTAAGAGGATGTTTTTGAAAACCTAAGTGTCTTTGAAAAATTGAATAGTGCATGCAAAGGGCCCTGGAAACCCTATGCCTTCCTCAGCTTCCTCAGGTGCAGAACTCGGGAACAGAGGCCTCCAAGTGTGTGCTCGATTCTAAGTCCAAGCTGAAAATAAAATGAATCCAGAGTCCACTCAGGGCAAATGTGAGATCTCTCCTCTTATGACCCTGATGAGCAGTTGTCAAGGGGCAAAAGGAAAAAGGCCACAAGCACTTAATTCCCCAGCTGGGTGGCCTGGGGACATACTGCAGGCGGCAGCGGGAAAGGCCAGCCCAGGCCCTCCTGCCACCACCCTCACCCTTTAAATTAGACACAAGAACAGAAAACCAAACGCTGTTCCCAGACTTAGGCAGGTGTTGATGAACAATGAGATCACATGGACACAGGGAGGGGAGCATCACACACAGGGGTATGTTGGGGGGGGCTAGGGGAGGGACAGTGGGGGGATGGGGAGGTTGGGGAGGGATAACACTGGGAGAAACGCCTGATATAGGTGACGGGGGGATGGAGACAGCAAACCATCATGGCATGTGTGTACCTATGCAACAAACCTGCAAGATCTCCACATGTACCCCAGAACTTAAAGTACAATTTAAAAAAATAAGAAAGAAAGGCAAAGCTTGTCACCTGAGCAGAAAGGCCATTGCCGAGCCCCTGAGCCTCCGGGATACTGGGACTTGCCAGTGGCATCAGCATCCAGGCTGTCACCCCAGGCAGATTTCAGAAAGTCTCTGAGCGAAGCAGGAAGCCATGGGGAGGTGGTTCAGGTCCCCACAGAGGCCCCAGATGATGACCCAGGCCTTAATCTGTTTTTCAAATTCCATTTGTGGGAGTTCCAGTGAGCGACTCTCTTTCCTGTGGGGGTAACTTATTGGCCTCCCAGGGTTTCGGAGCGGCCTCCTGCTGCGGACCTGAGCTGCCCACATAATCTCCCAACAGGGGTGACCTTATTTAGGCGATAGGATCTTATAAGCTAAATAACTGGAGGATGGCCTATCTGAACACGACAGATAACATATTTTCTGTCAACTACACCATGAACCAGTTTTCTACCTATTTTTTTTTAGATCAGAAATAAATGGAAAAGTGGAAGATCTAAGATATTCCTGTAAGTGGTCACTGGGTGTCTACTCCACAGGAGGCAAAGCGGCTCCTGAGTGCCGTCCGAGTATGGAGGAGCTCGTGGTCTACAGGAAAAGGAAAACTCAGGGCAGAACCCACGCGGTTCAGGGCAGGGCGCACCCACAGTCTGGAGAGAGGCCCAGCGCAGCCCTGAATGGAGGGGAGGATGAGAAATC
Organism: Cacajao melanocephalus; assembly: GCA_963573385.1. Taxonomy (NCBI): domain Eukaryota; kingdom Metazoa; phylum Chordata; class Mammalia; order Primates; family Pitheciidae; genus Cacajao; species Cacajao melanocephalus. The sequence goes on from CAUYLG010063539.1 coordinate 9,121, forward strand.
TCAATCCTGGCAGAGAATCGGGACCAAGCCACAGCAGGCACACAGAGTCGTGTGACAACTGACCTCTGGAATGACATGAACTCAACTGAATTTCACTGGAAGTCTCACCTCCAGAAGTGTGCACTGATCCCCGGCCCGTTGATGAGGAGCACACCCTTACGTTTGCAGATGTCTAAAGAAAATGCACGTGGGAAACAGCTCACGTCCGAAACTCAAATCTCAGGAAAACTCACGGGGCCTCTTGTTGATGGTCCTTGTAGGAAACAAAAGGCTCTTTCCACCCAACAAGGAGTTTTTGGGCTGTCACTATGTTATCACACTCTTGGACTGGCACGCCCCCATGGATGCAAGGAATAAGCAATGATCTTCTGATCTGAATGGACCGACCTTGCGCCTGCGTTCCCTAGAGGATGCAGAGTTCCTACTGGTGCTCATGGGTGGGAAAGGGCTCTGCACTGAAACAGGTATCCTAAAAGTGACTTGGGAGGAATTAAAGTGGCCCAGAGAGGTGCAGTGTGGAAAAGCTGACCACGAGGATGGGCCTTCAGGAGGCTCACCAGCTCCTCGTGCTTCCAGAGGAGGAAGCATTTGTTTTGTGGCATTCCTGCACCCAGGGAAGGGCATGGAGCATTTCCACCCAGATCGCAGCTGGCAGGAGCCTTTCCCTTTGCCAAGTTTGGGTGCAAAGAGGCTCCCCCTTGCTTAGAGGAACCACCTTCTCAGCCCCAGTTCCTCTCCTCCACCTGCTCGGAGCAGGCCTCCTCTTCACTCTGCCAGTGCCCGGCCACCACTCCTGGGGCTTCCTCGAGTTCTCTCTTTCTTCTCTCTTCTCATTGTGACCAAACACGACCTGACCGTGAATTTCTAGCCAGACTCGCCTGCTCCTAAAGACTGCTGGCAAAGCAGCCATCGGGATTTTCTCTGCCCAGAACCTGGATCATTCAAGCCCTGCCTTTCTGGCTGTACCTGCCACATGCTGCCACCTCTGCCTCATGACATCGAGAGTTGTTCTATGCTTCCTGTTTGACTCAGGCTTCTAGACCAGCTGGAACATCTCTCCTGGTAAAACTCTCAGCTCCTACCCTGCAGACAGTGCCCCATCCTTCCCCCTTCCTGGATTATCCAGCTCAGCTCTTCTACATTGAATCTCATGCCACAGGTCACAACATAAGGTGACCCGCATTTACCCATCTCCTGGAGCACAGGGAGCTTGTCCTGCTCTCCAGGGGCTGTACTGAGGCCCAGCAGGTGCCTGACACACAGTAGACGCTCAGTAAATGTTAACGAGCCCATGCAGACTGAAGAGGCTTTGCATTCGAGAAGAGGGAGAAGCAATCACAGTCCACACACCTCAGTTAGAAGCCCTGTGTGCTCCAGGGGTGTGAAAAGGACTGAATGCACCGTCTGACGTTCACCGCGGGATCCATGAGTGGGAAGCACAGGCAGCTCAGCCTGGGCGAGAACAGTCGTGCCTCCCAAGGGCTTCCGTAAGAAACACACAACCCTGAGCTGAGCCCATCTCACAAACTTGGTGTTTCATGAACCCATGTGAGATCCAGTCGTAAGCGTGCGGTTTGCTGGAGTCACGGTGACCAGGAGAACACTCATCTTTCAACAGTCATGAAGATTCTCTCCAAACTCACTAAGTCCCGAAGTTTTACGATGTGACCATGGACACCACTTAAAGTCTCTGACATTTTCTACTTAAAAGATAAAATTAAGAGGAGAGGGAGGGGTGGACCCCTTTACCAGGCAGCCAGTTCCACACTGTCTTGCACTGCCCACGAGAGGGGAGCGCTTCCCTGCACCAGGGATCCTGAGCTTGGCTGTGGCCTCGCTTGGGCTGATGGGGCCAAAGCGAATCTACTCTAGACCGCGTCCCAGCCGTGGTGTGCCTGAGCCACTCGTCCCATGCTCCGCCGTGGAAGACACATGCAGGGCTGACTCCAGCCCAGAGCAGAGGTGCCAGGACCTGCACAAACCCCAGATGGTGCTAGATCCGTGTTGGGCGTCTCCTGAGCGTGAGCGTCACCAGGACCGAGCAGGGCACAGGGAGAGCTGATGGTCAGGACCCGGCAGTAAACCCAGAGGAGGTCTGCAGAGCAGACATAAGGCGTCACATCTGGGGGTAGGCGCGCTGTGACTCACTGACTCACGGTAATATCCCTGACCCGCAGAACCTCCCAGAAGTGCAGCCGTGTGGACACCGTGCAGACTGAGGTGCAAGCAACCATCTTTGCAATGGTGAGAGTAAATGCTGATGATTAAGTTCACTCATTTTATCCAACAGGATCCAAGATAAGTAACTCGTCTCAAAGACCAGGATCTATTCATTTGAGAGACCTGTCTCTGACCATTAGACTGGCCCCTTTATGCTTCCAGAAGAGGGTGCAGCAGGAGATGCCATCTTCAGGCCCCGTGCAGGCGGCCAGGTCCATCCGCCCCTCTCTTCTCTTCCCTTCTCTGGCAAGGCCTGTGAGCAGCAGGACCTCATCATTCTGCTGCACTTTGCAGAGCTCTGCCCTCCAGGAGGGGACACATCGGGGGCGGGCACGCCGCTCAGCATCAGGCTCACACTTGGGGCTGCAGGGGGTCCTGAGGCCATCTCCAGGAGTGAACAGTGGCATGGGAGGTGGCACCAGAGGCCAGCAGCCTCGGATTCTCAGAAACACCCCTGAGGCCAGGGTGTGACTCCAGCCTCGCTGCGGCTGCCACCCATGTTAGACGTCACCTCACAGCATCTTTCTCCATTACGCTTTGTCACACAATGTGCTGATTGGACTCCAAACAACAGCCAATTTGGAATGAAAACACTCTTGTATTTTCAGATGAAATAATATTAATTTGGACAGTGAGCATCCGATCAGAATTCCTTGTAAATATTTATATGGAGTGCCTGGGGAAGAAGGAGACCTGGTTAATTGTAAATTAATCATGGATAATTCATTACTAACAGGATCCACCAAGCTGGGGCTCCACTGGGCTCAGGATCTTAAAAGCCTGCAGACTCCAAGCCGAACCCAATGTGGCAAAGGTGGTGTTGCCTTGGGTGCTGCCTGACAATGCTAAATAGGAAGCAGGGGTGGGTGCAGCCTCCCGTGCCAGTCACCATCATGGGTGTTATTCATTCTGAGACACCTCAGGGTCTAGAAGGCAAATGAAAACCTTTCTCCCTCCCTGTCCTTGCTCAGCCATGTTCCTGCTCCCCGCCTGGCACCTGCACACCCGCGATCTCTGTCCATCCTCCCGTGGCTGCTATGCTTAGAACAGCACCACCTCCTGCCTGCAGCCCATGACAGCCCCAGCTCGTGTCCCCTCCCTTGGTCCAGCAGTGTCAACGCTACTCATCCAGAGTGCAGATCTGATCACCACTCACTTTAAAAACTCTTCAGTAACTTCCCATGCCTTTCATAAAAACAGCAGACCCTCAGCCAGGCTCCCCATGGAAGCCCCCTGGCTTTGCGCCTCTCCCCAGCTTGAAGGTCTCAGTTCTTGCCACCAGGACCACCTCCCGGCCACCCACCAGAGCACACTTCATACACAGCCATCCTCTTGATCGGCAGATTTGGTGCCTACAAATCTGCCTACTTGCTAAAATCCACTTATAACCTTCACGTCAATCCCTGAGGTGCACTTGCAGCCATTTGTGGATGTGAACAGAGCCATCCAATGAGAGCCTCCACTTGGGCAGGCAAGGGCTCCAGCTGTGGGATCACAGCCAGTTCCACAGGCAATGCAGGCTCCGGTCACCCAAGGCACAGGTTCCACACTCATCCTTCTTCCTTCGGCTCTGAGTGTAAACAAGGGCTCCTTTGGGGGTACAGTTAGTGACATGTTTTGTGCATTTCTGTGGGTGAGTTCACAGTTTAAAATGGCCCCAGGTGCAGTCTCTACTGCTGTCTCAGGATCCCGGGAGCAAGAGGCCATGTGACGTGCCTCATGCAGAAACTGTGGTTGCAGGAACCACGTGCAGGTGTAAGGCGCGGTGCTGCTGGCCAGGGCTGCCCGCTGATGAGTGGATGCCGTGGATGACACGGGCGTCTTTAAACAGAAACACACATCACACTATGCCATGTGCTGGTCACTGATGAAACCATTGTGACCAGAATCTTGCAGGACTCTAATTGTGATGGTTCATTTTCTGTGTCAAGTTGGCTGAGCCATGGTGCCCAGATATTTGGTCAAACATTATTCTGGATGTTTCTGTGAGGGTGTTCTTGGATGGAACTAACATTTAAGTCAGGAGACTCTGAGTAAAGCAGATCCCCTCCCTGCCATGCGTGGGCCTCATCCAGGCTGCTGAAGGCCTAAAAGGACAAGGATGGAGGCCCAGAACATGGACTTGCCAGCCCCCACAATCACATCAGCCAATTTCTTCAAATCTCTCACTCTTTCTACACACACACACACACACACACACACACACACACACCTTTGTTTCTGCTTCTCTGGAGAATCCTAACTGATAAACTTCCTGCATTTCCTCCAAGAGCAAGGGTTCAGAATTCACTAATTCAGTGCTTATGGTGACTTTACAGGACAGAACCTCCTCAAGTTTTGCCAACCCCTGAAGGGCTGCCCTGGGCTCCCCCGAGTGACCGGAAGGGCTGCCTTGTGCTCCCATCTGCATGCCCTCCCCACCTGCCACTTACGTGCTGAGGTTTTTCCTGAGCCCGTCTGCACCTCCCACCTCAGGAAGGCATCTCTGCCTCCCTAGACCCCTCCCATGTGCCCCATATTCACACCTGGCCTCACCCCTCTTGTCATACCTGGTGCAGAAATGACATGCAGTGTTTGTGGAGTTGCCCCCTCACCTTTGGCACAGGGCCAACTGCATGCCTGGTACACAGGAGAGGTCAGACACCATGTGATGCCAGAGTCATCCAACGAGAGCTCCCATTGGGCAGGCAAGGCCTCCAGCCGAGGAATCACAGCCGTTTTCATGGGCAATGGAGGCACAGTCCATGGTGCAGGGGTGCATGGAGGGCACCCAAAGGTGCTCCTACAGAAACGTCAATACCTGGGGACAGTGTGGGCAGCACATGCACTTGCTATTCCTCTCGAGAACTTAATGGCCACAGTGAAATGAGAGGCCTGCTGTGGGAGCCGGGCCATGCGGGGTCCTCCAGGAGCACTGGGCTCCTCAAGTTGGTAGGGTCTGAAGGGGGGGGCTCAAGGAAGCTGTTTCTGTGGGCTCTGCACCAGAAGGCTTTCAAAACTGATCGGCGTTCACGTGAAAGTAGCCAAAGACTCAGCGCATTAAGAAGGACCCTGGCATGAGGTCAGCAGGGAGTGCACGTGGGCAGCCTCCCGTGCTGTGGGTCTGGAAGCCTCTGGCCTCAGGAGGCGCCTGCACCCTCCCTCCTCTGCTGATCCAGCTTGCCATGGAGCCCTAGCCCAGAGAGAGCTGGCATTTTCTATCACTCTGGAGAAAATATCTAGAATCAGCGAGTTGTGAAAGCTTCAAGGAAAGTGAGATAGCAGTTAAGTGAGAACATCAAGGAAGCAGATTTGTGTTCAATAGTTCATTAAAAACGGCAAAGCTCTTCCACAATTCCAGCTGTCTCCATGCAGCTGTGTGTCTGGAGTGGTGGTGAGCGTCCCCGCCCCGGGGAGGCGCAGGGAAGGATGGGGCTTTGGGGACTCACTGGAGAAGAGATTGCTAAGTTCCTGGAGGCTTTTCCAATTTTGAGGGCCCCAGAAGAGTCTTGAGTGGTTTCCTGACTTGAGAACCCTCCACATCAGTGCGGTTTCCTGCACAGTATTTACACAGGTGTGTACCTTGGTGGGGGCTGTGCCATCGGATGAAGCAGGACACTGGCGGAGGGAGAAGAGGGTGGCAACAGGGCTCCCATGGCACCTGCTGCCTGTGGCTGAGCGGAGCCCATCAGGGCACCAGCCTCACCCAGCCCAGCAGAGACCTTGCACAGAGAACACGATACAACCACAGCTGGGATCCCACCCACAGGTCCCAATTCACCTTCCCGGCTCACTGCAGTCCTCTGGCCTCAACCCTTCTGGTGACATTGATGAGAATTTTACGTGGACAGTAGCCAGGTCTGACAGAGTTAAAAGTGAGAAATTTGCTGTCCAAACACTTGGGCTCAAATCCTGGGCTGAGAACTAAGGGCTATTTGAATGCCTGTGAGTCAGTTTGTCTCTCTGTAACTCAGTTTCCCTCTCTGTCAGATACACTGATGCGGGGTTGGCTGTGAAGCAACATGAGCTCCTACTTTGCACCGGAAGCTCTGGGCAGATCTCCCCGCATTGACGATGCCAGGAAGCATGGAACGATGTCGCCTCCCGGCAGAGACTGTCCCCCAGGAGCTCGGCTGTGCCCTGCGGGTTCACCCACCTGAACCACGCACAGGACTTTCTTTCCTGCCGCGTTCTCCATCCACTGTGGCAGGAGCCCAGGGCACAGGTGCGATCACATTTTCACATTTTCACATGGTGACCAGCATCTGTCACTCACAGAATTGGCTCAAATCACATGTGACCAAAAGAACAATTATGTTATTTTTTTAGCATCCTGCTCTGTGACGCTTTTGAGGAGTTCAAATGTCAGAGGGTTTTTTTTTTTTTTCATATTTGCTCAATGCATTGTCTCTAAGGCTAAGTGGGTTTTGAAAAAAAAAAAAAGAACAATCTTAAGAGCATCCCATCCATTTTTTAAAATTTTTTCCTCTGTCAATGAATGAAATCCAAAATGCGGCTGTGACTCATTCCCAAGCTGTGTCATTTACTGCAAATGCTTTCCGATGTCACCGTGGAAAACTCTGCTAGAAATAACCAACTTCTGAATGATATTGGTGAAAATAAAAATCATACTGATGAGCAAGGCCATCGATTTAAGATGTGAATAGCTATTGTCCCCATGAACACCAAATAGTCTTCCATGATGTACAATTAAAACTCCACTCCAGCTCTGATCAGTTTTAACACGCGGGCACACGCTGCAGAGAGGCAGCCTGGAGAAAACTCTCATCCTGGAGAAGCTGAGCTTCAGTCTGGCCGTCTACCTGCATCTCCCATGAAGAATACGGCTTGGGAAGTATCACTTGGCCACTTTGAGCCTGCTTCCTGCCTGAAAAAAGTGGAGTTGGGGACATCTGGAGAGGTGGGTGAGCACTAAAGATTCAGCAAAGGTAGGGTAGCTGTGACTGGCACATCCTGGCTCACACAGTAAATATCAGTACTCTTCCCCATGCCAAATGCAGAGCAATCATTATAGAAATTAAGGGACTACATCCATTGCTTTGGAGCCCCAAAGAGGAGAAAGGTCTTCTACATGCTGATGGCAACATGAGCCTCACAGCACCCCACAACCAGGGCATCAGTGAAAGCGAAGGGGCCTCTCAGCTCCTGCACTGGACAGACGGAGCTTCCCCGAAGCCCCTGAGTGAGAATGAGCAGCTCAGAGGCATCGGCACTCAGTGAGTGCAGACGACAGAAGCAGCATGCCCAGGTTCCAGCACTCGTTCTACCACTAACTAGCTGACAACCTTGGGCAGTTTACTTAACTGTGCCTGTGCCTGAATTTTCTCAGAGGATTGTGAAAGCATTAAGCAAATGTATGCATGGGCAATATTTAGAACACATTCTAAGTTCTCAATTAATATCAGCCATTCCTTTAGATCAAGATTCAGGGAACTACCACCCCCACCTGTTCATGTAAATAAAGTTGTATTGGAAGACAGTTTTCCCATTCACTTACTTGTTGTCAGTTGCAGTTTTCATGAAGACTTGAGCAAATGAAACAGACCACAGGCTGTGCAAACCTAGAATATTTGCTGTCTAGCCCCTTACTGGAAAAGCATGCTGACTGTGTTCTAAGTTTACCACACCTTTCACTTCCATTCACAGGAATTATCCATGATGTCTGGATGTAGCCATGAGCTTGTCTCTTTTAGGTCCGCTACTTCACAGGAAGCCTAGGGAGATGCCTGGCCATCCCCACCACAGGGCAGGAACCCACATGGGTCTCTGCACCATGTGCCACGGTGGGCGGGCTCCTGGCCACCCCCATGTGACCTGAGTAACAAGGACACTAGGCCTCTCTGATCCCTTTTTCCATCTTTCCCAGGGACTAGGAACTGAAACTCCAGACCCTAAACATTCTTAATGAGCCAGTTTAATTATCACATTACCACTTACCACTTTAAAAAAGTCGTCATCTTTATGCTGTTATTTCAATTAATTGTGTTGGGAAACACTGAGCCTGAGCTTCAAAGAATAAGGTGCTGGTTTTTGAAGTTTTTAAGCTGTTTGATAATGGAATCATCACAGAGACTTCAGCATCTGGAATGGGCTGGAATATTGTGTAATGCTTTACATCTACGCATGCCAGCAGTATAGATCCATACACACACGCAAATGGAGAGACATCCTACATGGTATCATCTTATTTCCAGTTAGCATCTAGAAATAGCCATTGATCACGTTTCTGTATTTCTGTTCATTCAGGTGGCTTCTAAGCACTGTTGACAAACATACATCAGAGTGTGACCATTTTGTCATTTGCCTTTACCAGAAATCATAAGGTTGGGGTTTCCCTAGGGTCTCCTTCAGCAACCTCTTGGCATCATGTCATGAAGATGGGAACTACTTAACTGGACAAGGTGGCCACTTTCATGTCATGGTTGATGCTTGTATTTGCATCAAGTCCTCTCCCTCCTTCTTGCAAATGGCTGGCAGTCATGGCCATCACCACGAACACGGTGGTGGCGGACAGGAGGATTGTTGGTGCCCATCTTCAGCACCCAGCACTGGCCAGGCTGGGCTGTGGGACAGAGGATTCTGTGCAGGGGAGAAGTGTAGTTAGACTGAGGCTGAAACTGGACCCCAGGTAGGCAACTCAGTTAGTTATTTACCCTAGTCACACATGTGACAGGGGAGGTGGCTAGTGGCCATTGCCTCAGCGACAGGGACAAAGCAGGCCCAGTGAGTGGCCATCCCAAGAGGAGACAAGCAAAGCCCAAGTGGGTTTCCCCACGGAGGAGAAACCCCAGATCCAAATCTCAAAAACCCACCTGCAAACCCCAAATCCTGGGCTAGGAGTCCTTCCTCTGTGTTCACAGTGCCCTCTGCACCTGCCTTACCACCTGTTGCAGAGGTTCTTAGTCTCACTTCCTATTTCTCCCTGCAGAACACCGTGAGTTCCTTGAGGACAACAGCTATGCATTGTATTAATCACATATGTCCTCCTCATCACACAATTATTTGAGGTGATTTGCAGGTCTCCAAACAGCTGAGAATTCTCTGAGAAAATTTAAGTGAAGAAAAAAATAAAGGTACGAAAATTAAAAGGCAGAGGTAATATCAATACATAAAGTCATTTGAAGATGAATCATATTAAACTGTCAGTATGTGACCATTCTTTAAACCTATAAATGTGGTATTTTCCTATGCTCCACTCCAATGCTTTATCTCTGCTTCCTCGAGGTCTAATGCCCTGTCTTGAACCCATTGGGTACTCAATGAAGTGGGAAGAAAAAGAGGGAGAAAGGGAAGGAAGGAAGGAGAGAATGAGGGAGAGAAGAAAGAAAAGAGAGAAAGGTAGGAAGGGCAGAAGGAGGGAGGGGAAGGAAGAAAGAAGGAGGAAAGGAGGGAAGAGAAGGGAAGGGAAGGGAGGGGAGGGGAGGGAAGGGAAGGGAGGAGAGGGGAGGGGGGAGGGGGGAGGGGAGGGGGAGGGGAGGGAGGGGGAAGGGGAGGGGAGGGAGGGGAAGGGAGGGAAGGGAAGGGAAGGGAAGGGAAGGGAAGGGAAGGGAAGGGAGGAGAGGGGAGGGGGGGAGGGAAGGGAGGGGAGGGAGGAAGAGAGTGATGAACAACATAGCTTTCTATTCTGTTGGAGAGAGTGACTCTTCTGAAGTCGAGTCCTCGTGTGGGTCCCCTCCCGGTGATATGGCCTGAAAGGGCACTGGGAACAGGAAAAGGCCATTTTATCTATTCCCCATCAAGAGGAAGAGCCACATGGTACAAAGGAAAGATGTAAGGAAACAGTAAATTCAGCCTCCAGGTTCTTACAGACATTATATAAAGATCAAGTAAAAATAACTACAGTGTGATACAAGGATGAGAACAGATACTTGGCTTATTTACTGTATGAGGTAGGGAAAGCATGCTTGCTGTTTTAACAGATAAATCACCAGAAGGTTAATGGCTCAAGCACAGTGGAAGGTTTTTTCTCACCCACATAACAGAAACTGAGGCTCAACAGGCCATCAGGGCACAGCCCCTTCAGAACTCAGGCTGAGGAGAGTCTGCCACCTTCATCAGGGGGCTTCAGACATGGTCCAGGGGCCTGTCTCAGGTAGCGGGAGGGCAGGGGACAGGATGACATTCACAGATGTGTCCCATGGTGCATATGTGCACTTTTCATGAGCTAGCATGAAGCTGTGTGGATCCACCTCATTACGTAGGAGGCTGGAACACTGTTTAGTTGTGTGTCCCAGAAGAAATCATGAATCGGGGTGAATAGCCAGAAATCTCTACCTGTTGCTCAGCCCTACAGGGGAGGCAGAAGCCCACCTTTAATCACACGTGGTGATATGGTTTGGTTTTGCCCCCACCCAAAGCTCAAATTATAGTTCTCATAATTCTCACATGTCATGAGAGGAACCCATGAGAGGTAACTGAATCATGAGGGCAGGCCTTTTCCATGCTGTTCTCATGACTGTGAACAAGTCTCATGGGATCCGATGGTTTTATAAAGGGGAGTTTCCCTGCACACGCCCTCTTTTGCCTGCCTCCCTGTAAGACATGCCTTTCTCCTCGTTTGCCTTCCACCATGATTGTGAGGCCTCCTCAGCCACATGGAACTGTGAGTCCATTCAGTCTGTTTTTCTTTATAAATTGCCCCCAGTCTCAGATATGTCTTTATTAGCAGTGTGAGAACAGACTGATATGAGTGGCAAATGAAATATTTTCATGATGTAGAGAAAAAATTAATGACTATTCAAACAGCCTTATGAGACAGGTCAATTGATCCTTGCATTTTGCCAGTGGTAAAATGGAGACTTTCAATAAATAAATGTGGGAGCTCTGCAACACATGGTGGCACTGCTCCAGAAAGCAACGAGGCTAAATGCTCCAGATTTCATTCATATCCTCTCTCATGTAAATAAGGGCTAGCATCTTCTGTGTTTGGCACTGTTCTGCATGGTACGGACAGAAAGAACCAACTTGAAGTGGAGAAGGGCTTGGGTGATATTGGCTGGGAGCCCAACAGCAAGTCCAAGTGCACGTTAATGCCGGCAGAAGCACACCTGAGACATTGCAGGTTCCGTTCCTGATGTTGATATTCAGTCAATCCAGAATAGCAACATAAATTGAGTCACACAAAGAGTATCATTTCCCACTGCATATTAAAAGTTATGTTTACGCAACATTGGAGTCTGTTATGTGTACAACAGCGTTATGTCTAAAAAATGTACAGAACTTAAGTAGGAAATATGTCATTGCTTTTATTAAAAAAAGTCAGCAAATCATCATCTTTTTGCTTGTGGAGGGTTTTGCCTTGATGCTGATAACTGCTGGTGGATCAGGGTGGTACTTGCTAAAGGCTGGGGTTGCTGTGGCAACTTCTGAAAATAAAATGATTAAGTTTGTCACATTGGTTGAGTCTTCCTTTTGCAAAAGATTTATCTGTAACAGTGATGCTGTTTGATAGCCTTTTACCCACAGTAGAATTTCTTTCAAAGTTGGAGTCAATAGTCTCACACCTGCCACAGCTTTCTCAACTAAGTTTATGGAATATTCTAAATCCCACGTTGTCATTTCAACAATGTTCACAGCATCTTCACCAGGAATAGATTTCATCTCAAGAAACCACCTGTGTTGCTCATCCCTAAAAAACAACTCATCCATTTGGGTTTGATCATGACATTGACACAAATCAGTCCCATCTTCGGGTTCCACTTCTAATTCTAGTTCTCTTTCTATTCCTACCACATCTGCATGATTTCCTCCACTGAAGTTCTCAACTCCTCAAAGTCATCCATGAGGAATGGAATCAACTTCTTCCAAACTCCTGCTCAGATTGGTATTTTCACCTCCTTCCTTCCATGAATCACAACTGTTCTTAATGCCCTCTAAAATGATCATTTTTTTCCAGGAGTTTTTCAATTGACTTTGCTCAGATCCATCAGAGGAATCACTATCTGTGGCAGCTAACATATTATAAAATATATTTCTTAAGTAAGACTTGGAAGTCAAAAATACTCCTTGATCCATGGGGAGTAGAATGGATGCTGTGTTGGCAGGCATGAAAATGATATTCATCTCCCTGTATATCCCCATCGGAGCTCTTGAGTAGCAAGATGTATTGTCAATAAGCAGTAATATTTTGAAGAGAATCTTCTGTTTTCTGAACAGTAGGTCTCAACAGTGGGCTTAAAATATTCAGTACATCATGCTGTAAACAGATGTGCTGACATCAAGGCTTTGCTATTCTATTCACAGTGCACAGGTCGAGTAGAATTAGCATAATTCTTAAGGGCCCTATGATTTTCATAATGGTTAATGAGCATTGGCTTCAACTTAAAGTCACCAGCTGCCTTAGCTTTTAACAAGAGGGTTAGCCTGTGCTTTGATGCTTTGAAGCCAAACATTGACTTTCCTCTCTAGCTCTGAAAGTCCTAGATGGCATCTTCTTCCAATAGAAGGCTGCTTCATCCATGTGGAAAATCTGTTGTTCAGTGCAGCCACCTTCATTTGTGATCTCAGTTGTATCTTCTGGAAAAGTTGCTGCAGCTTCTCCATCAGCATTTGCTGCTTCACCTTGAACTTCTATGTTATAGACACGGTTTCTTTCCTTAAACCTCATGAAACAACTTCTGCTAGTTTCATACTTCCCTTATGTAGTTTCCTCACCTCTCTCAACCTTCACAGAATTGAAAGAATTAGAGGCCTTGCTCTGGATTGGGTTTTAGCTTAAAGGAATGTTATGGCCGCTTTGACCTTCCATCCAGACCACTCAGACTTTCTGAATAAAAGCAATAAGGCTGTTTCACTTTTTTATCATTGGTGTATTCACTGGAGTAGCACTTTCAATTCCTTCAAGAACTTTTCCTTTGCATTCACAAGCTGATTAGCTGGTTGGTATAGGAGGCCTGACTTTCAGCCTATCTCAGCTTTTGACATGCCTTCCTCACTCAGCTTGATCATTTCTAGTTTCTGATTTAAAGTGAGAGGTGTGAAACTCTTCCTTTCACTTGAACACCTAGAGGCCACTGTAGGGATATAATTGATCTGAGCTCAATCTTGCTGAGTCCCAGAGAACAGGGAAGCCCTAGGAGAGGGAAATACATACCAGTGCCAGAGGACTGCTGGAAGATGGGGAAGAGAGCTTTCTAGGGCCACGATACCCTAGAGTCTCAGTGCCCGGCCGTGTTTGATGTAGTCCACTCTGACTCCCCAGTCACGGCAGCCAGTGAATCCCCAAGTTCTTCAAGCTACTTCAAGTTGTGAGCTTGTAATTTGCAAGAAAGAGGGGAAGCAGAAGAGTGGAAGGGAAGGCAGCTGAGATAGTTGAGGATAACGTGGTCAGGGAATGCCACGGGGTGACGTGGGCTCGGGGAGGTGACATCTCTGGGGAGTGACAAGGGCTCTGTGACATAAAGTTAATAAATAATGAAACAGCCCTGCGACTGGCTGGCAAAAGAAAATCCCAGGAAGGAGCAACAGAGGAAAAAGTGAAAGCCGGGAGAGAGCTGGGGACATTTGGGGAACAGCCTGACGTCCTGAGGAGGGGAAGCAAACAGATCGGTGGGGGTGAAATGGACTTGAGTCAGGGGAGGCAGACAATGCAGGTGGAAGACCTCATCCGCAGTCCAGAGCAGTGAGAGTCCTGCGTACACGCACGCAAGGGGAAACGATGCAGATGATTGCATGTCCTGGAGAGCATACACAGGGCACTGGTGAGTAGAATCCAGGCTCGGCCAGCCCTGTGTCCTTTCTTCCATCTCACCATTTTTTAGTTTTAGGGAGAGGAGAGACATGCTCTCCTTTATGGTATTAAAGGATCACTCTGACACATAGAAGCAGAAAGATAAGACTGCAACAGCAGCTGGGTCAAGGACTGATCCGGAGTTGATGAGACTGAGGCAGGGAGCGGAAAGGAGGTGGGTGGACTCAAGGAATCTGGAGGTGGGACCAGTGGGCTCTACTGCAGCCTTGATGGGGTAGCGTGGTGCCAAGGGGAAGCATGGCTCCGGAAGGGGGTACGCATGGTTCCAGAAGCTGGGAAGCCAGCAGGGCCACTGGCTGACATGGACGCTGTGCCCACGACGGTGCACCCAGTGTCAGATTCCAAGCCTGATGATCTGTCCATGTCACAGGATTTGCTCCTCAGTCTACAAAAGTGATGACTTATTAATCACTCAGAATCCTGTTTCCCCCAAGATAAAAACACAGACTTATGATAATAAGGTTGAGATAGAAGATATAAATATGAGGAAACCACAGAACCGATGGTCTGTGAAGCTTCAAGCGACCTTGGGTTTGAATGTGACAAGTGGCTCACAGGAGGGCAGGCCATGCCCAGACTCATGTCTACCCTGTGGTCAGAGACCACATGAACACGATGCAGTTGCTAGGGTGCATGGAAGCCACTCTGGTCCCTGGGATTTAGACACACCTGGGTATGTTAATGACCAGGCAGGTTGGGCCTGCCTAACTCTATCTGCATGAGGGGCTGAGCAGCCTCCGGAGGGAGAATGAGAATTCATGCTAAGAGAAGAGGGAGCTCGGGCAGATACTTTACATGAGGCTGTTGCTTCAGTTGATCTCCAGGGACAGAAGCTCACCAACCAAAATATCAAAATATAAGTCCTGTGGTGGGAAGAGAAAATATCAGCAACGATTACAAAAAGGGACGCTGCTAACATCTCTGTAAGATTTAGGTGAATGCCCCTGCCCCAAGGTCATCCCCAAGCACCCCTGTTCTCACGGCAGAGAGCCCCTAGCATCAGCAGACACAGCCAGCCCTGCAGCAGTGCTCGGTGGGCAGGTGCCTGTCAGGTCCAGCGGAACCAAGGAGAGGGAGCAGGTGTGGCTGGGAAAGGTGCAGGAGTCTGGGAGTGGCCAGGATAATTGGAGGGTGCTCCTGAATGCAGGGCTGACACCGCAGCATCAGAGGAGGTGGGGAAGGAGAGAGTTGCCAACGTGCCTTTCCTGGAAGACCTGTTATCTCAGGTGAGACACTCCAGGGAACTCTAAAAACAAAAATAAAATAAAATAAAATACACAGGGGAAATTATGCACGGAACAAAGTTCCTATGCAAGAGATGAGGCTGGGGCCAGAGACATCGAGGCCACAGACAACAGTGACATCCCATGATCAAGTGACGAGGCCACAGACAACAGTGACATCCCATGATCAAGTGACATGCTCTCCTAGGCACCCTCTGACAACACTCGCCCGGACCCAATCCGAGGACCCTAGGAGGATTGTAACCTCTCCCTTCTGCAGAATCCTCTTTTTAAAAAGTTGTCTCTCAGTTTGTGCTGACTTCTTTCCTGATGGTTTTGTTATGCGCCATTGTTCTCAATCAATAATTTAACATCTAATTCCAAAAACAAAATAATAAACATCTCCCGACAGTCTGTGGAAGTATATAATTAACCACTTTTGCAAATGTCTTCCTTTCACATATTTCTTCAAACTTTCAGAGATATTTTGAAGCTCTTTTTTAATAAAGAAGCTATTTTTAACCAAATGTGAATACCGGTCATTTCATGGCTTGGAACAGAGTATTTTTAAAGAAATCTTAATGCCTTTCCCATACAGATGCCTCCGCTGGGTGCTGCAGCCAACAAGGAAAGTGATGGTGGCAGCAGGCCCAGCCCCTGCAGGCACGGCCTCCCACAGGACCCGCGAAGGTTACAGGTTCTGGTGCTGGTGTCCCCAAAGCATCAGCTCCTGACTCAAGGAGCTGTCACAGAAGGAAGCGGGATTCAAAGAAGTGCCTTGATAAAGTCTTATGTTTATAAAAGCCACATTGCTTGTGGCAGAAACGTCGGGAAATAAAGAAAAAAGGATAAAGAAGCAAACGCAAAGTACCCACGACACCAACATCTCAAAATAACAGTATGCGTTTCTTAGTCCCAGTTCCTTCACTCGGCATGGGAATAGTGCGGGTGACGAGCGCTGTGGTCGGAGTCACGGTGGACGTCATTAGCCCACCCTGAGTGGGGTGTGGCCCGGCTCACAAGGTGACCTGTTCACAACAGCTGCTCTTCCCCCAGTGGACGGATGCCTTTCCCTGGATTTCTGTTCTGGGGGCTCACAGCCCCCAGCCTGCTCCTTGGACCTGAGCAGGATGCAGCTGACCCAAGAGGGACCACATCAGATTCTCTGTTTCTAATGCGGCCTTAACAGGGGCCTGGGACCTTCATGGCGGGGGGCAGCCTTCTCCTGCCACACACCCAAAGCACCAGAGAGAGCCAGGCTCCCAGCAGGGGACATGCAGGCACCGAGAGAGGCAGGACCGGAGGGCAGTGCGGCTGGGAGGCCACGCCCAGGCCTCCTGGAGCCGTCCGAGGTCCAGCCCTCTATTTACTGCCCCGGGGAACCCTGTTCACACTGATACCAACCAGAGTTGACTTTTCTTAAGACTCTCCCCAGCCGAGGGAAGGTTAATGTATACACCGGGCAGACCGGGCAGTATGTGCAGCTGCGACGCGCCCTGGCCATCAAGGAGAATTTCCACGTGCTCACCTCTCATCTAAGCTCTGCGTGCAACACCAGGAATCCTGACAGCCATGTTATACATGTCTGTTTTCTCCATTTCTCCACAGGAACCCGAGTCCAAGCTCAACGAAGGCACTTGCCCAGGATCAAAAATCTGGAAAGTGACTGGTTTGGGATTCAAACTCCAACCATCTTCTTCCAGAGCCAGTCCTCACAGCCGGGCACTCAACGGCTGATACAGCAGTGATCCCTCAGAGGGAGGGTGTGGGAAGACACCTTCATTCTGAATGATTCCTGTTCTTCTCCCTTTTCTAGAGTTGGGTAGATTGCAGATTATCTGCCCAACCAAAAGCTTTCAGTGAGTTTTGACAGAGGAACAGCTCTGTGCCAGGCACCCTTCTAAACTCAGATAATTAGACATAAAATTATGCAACCTCTGCCCCACAGAGTGAGCCTGAGAGGTGGCCATGCCTGTAAGCACTTGCAATGTAAGGAGGTGGGACTGGGGGCTGCAGGTGAGAAGTCCAGGGGGCAAAGGGTGGAGGCTGAAGTGCCCCCAACCCATCCCGTGAACCTTGGAAGCCCACACTCCTGGAGGCCCCCGCTTCCTGGAAGCTCATCCTACTGGAAGCTCACTCTCTTGGAGGCTCACCCTCCTGTGAGCCCATCCTCCTGGAAGCTCACCCTCCTGAAAGCTCACCCTCCTGGAAGCTCACCCACAGGTAACAGAGTGGCCCCTTCCTTCACAGTTTGTGCCACTGTTCACTCACACCCTAGTTCGAGAAACACCTGCCAGCCCACGGGGATGCTAACTAGCCTCACGAGGATGTTTTCCTCCCAAGGCTGAGAATCGAGGCTCAGCATGTGCCCTTCACCTCTTGACCCAGCCAGATGCTGCCAGAGTCCTCAGTCTATCAACACACCTAGCGTCAAAGGGGAGACTCTTCAAATTCCATCAGTGACACGCCAGGAAGTCCCAGAGGAATGATCACTCTAACAGCTTTTGGGTTTTTTTTTTCATCTTGTCAATATTTTCAATAAACAGCCCTTTTGCTTGAGTGCTCTTAGGAATATGATTAACATAATTTCCTTTGCTTTTTCAAAATTTGATGTTTCCAGGCTATTTTGGCAGGAGCATAATGCAGGCTGACTGGGGCGTGGTGGTGACACGATGCTCTTGTTTATTTTCCATATGAATATCATTACTGGAGTAGAACCGCTGCCCTCCGGCATGCCGATCCATCCCCAGTAGATCCTCAGCCATTTCTCTGCGGCATTTTCATGAAAAATGCAGATATTTCCTGGAAGGAAAGGAGCCCATAAACTCTGGAGCTGTCAACTGAGTTGATTCTGTGCACAGTTTGATGCTTCCTTCCAGGACTGGGGATGGGTTAATTATTTTTCAAATGTCAGTTCATATTCCACCTCCTCCAGGAAGCTTACCCAGCTTCTCTTCCCCACTCTTTGTCAACAGAGTTGAGTCATTCTTTCTCCTAGCTAAAGTAAGACTTTTGAAACACCTTTAGTATTGAGTGTATAATAAATACTTTACCCAAAATTATGTGTTGCTCTATCTGGTCCTCGTCATCAACATCACTAAATTCCTTGAGGCTGGGGGCAAGCTCTGGCTGTCAGCACAAGGGCCTGGTATGGAGCGGGTTCCTGGGGCTGCTGCATGTTCCTGGCATTCACATCCTGCAGAATCCCCTCACCTGACCTGCAGGCTGGGCCTCAGGACTCTTTCCTAATAACTGGAACGCAACAAAAGTGACTGCATGGCACTTCCGACATTAAACCACAAAAAGGCAGGGACATCGGCATTTCTTGTGCATGGATGTCTCTCAGCGCTTGTGCTCTGGGGAAGCCACTGAGGTCCTGTGGGCAGCCTTGCAAAGAAGGTCACATGGTGAGGGGCTCAGGACTCCCACCAGCAGCCAGTTGGGACCTGGGGCTGGCTGAGCATCCATGGTGAGCCTGAGAGAGGATCCTCCCTCTAGAGGGTCCCTGAGATGGCCGCACCCCAACTGCAGCCTGTGGGACCCTGATCCAGAGGTCACAGCTGGGCCATGCTGGGTCCCTGTCCATACAGAAATAGGAATTAATACAGTGCTCAATTGCTAGCTAAAGTGAACAGAAGTAAATACAGGGACTCCATTCCTTATGTGAGGGTCTTAAGATTACTCTGCAGATGGAGAGAGAGGGAATGTGTTCCAGCTGAGTAAACTACCGGGACCATTGTCTCAGAAACCCAAATGAGATTCTTTCAGGACAAACAAAACCAGTTTCCAATTAAACCTAAAACAGCACAATATGGTGAAAATGTCATAACCTAGGATTAAACATTTCAGATCCAAGTCCTTTTATACGCAGGCATTGTGGCCCTGTGAAAGGTGTTTATTCAAATTCTCTGAGCTTTTAGAGCCACCTGTAAAATACAAAACCTCAGTTATAGTAACAATTGCTCCAGCCAATATTGAAGAAATATTTACTCATAACCCCTAATGACAGATCCTCTATTAGGAGTTGGGGATATGAAGACAGACATGCACAATCTCTGTCCTCCAAGATCTCAAATGATGTTCCATGGTCTCAAAGAACCAAAAATAATCAATAAATCTCAGTTCATCTTATATTCCCATTTCAGCATGTAACACAGGAGAGTATACATATCAAAAATTAAAAAAAAGATAAGCTTCTGTTTGCAATGGTTTTGATAAATTTGAGGGTGAGACAAAAACAATGTTATTAACTATTTAACCTTTGAAAAAACATGAATGAAGAGACTGTATTCTCTTGACCCAGCCTTCAGAGATGACAAAGTGAACTGGGAATGCCATGCATTTGATTTACAGCAGAATTTCAAGGGGTTCTGTTTGTACCCATTTCAGGGTTACAAGGGATGCTGGAAAATGCCCAGCCAAACCTCCCTGCCAAGATTTGCCTCCTGCAGCTGCAGTGGTTTAAAGGCAGCCCTTCAACACCCAGACATGTACCCCTGGAACTGCCCATTCCTGTCAGCAGCCCTGGCAGCTAAAGTGTCCCTCCTACTAGGACCCAGACTCCCTGTGCACCCCCACTGGCCTCAGCCATCCCCTGGGAAACACCAACAAGCCGTGTGTCCCTCCTCAGGTGGTCTTCAAGAAAGACTACATCCAGGATCTCAGGGTGTCTAATCTTCACATGAAACATCTTTTTTTCCAATACTTTGACTAATTTAAACATCAGAAATGGAGCTGCACACCCCAATGAAGAACTGAAGTCTGTGTTTTCATGATTCTTCAGCTCAACTAATTGAACCATCTTGGTCTGATGGAAGATTTGAATACTGCTGCTTTCACAGAATAGTGAAATGTACCTGTCCCAGGTCTTCAAATGTCCTTTTGTTACATTCAATTTCAATTTTGTATTGAATTTTATACCTAAGGAGACTTGATATTTTTATCTACAATCATACAATTAACCTTGGAAACAAATGTCCTTCTCTTTTCCATCCAAGTGAGGATTGAGCCAACTTCAGATCTAAGTTCTAAGCCAAGTGAAGGGTATCTAGGAGACCTAAATGGATTGACACCTGCCCACAACGTAGGAACAAGATCACTTGCCACACAGAGCTCAGCATGGTGGCAAAGTGGCTTCTCCATGCTTTTCATGTTAGCTGTCAGCAAAGTTCCATTTGATGTAGATTTCTAGTCCAACCACAACCCTATGTCAAGGTGGGGAGAGGGTGGGATGAGCATGCACAGAGCTCTGTAGAAGGCAGTAGCAATGCCACATTCTCATCTCACCACGCTGGCCTCGCTCCTGCTGCACCTGCGATCTTCCAGGGGGCCTTGGGAAGCAATGCACAGGCTGTGCTGCCTGCCTCCTGTGATCACCCTGCTTGGAAAGACATGAAGATCAAAGTTGTGGGCCCTAAGACAGAACTGAGAGCCAGCTGCATCCGCGAGTCAAGAATGGGAAGACAGCACCTCCTCAGAGCCCAAGGCAATGCCCCCCACATTCCAGATTCTAAAGCAAGGTAATGGGGGAGCATTGGGAGAGTCACCTCATCCAGCAATCGGTTGGCCAGCTAGCCCATGTCCCCGGTGCTGGTGCACCCCACTACGTTTCTGGACAATCGGGTAATGCATAGACTGATGCTAGATTTCCAAAACAGAGTCTTTGGGAGTGAAAACTCAGTTCTCTAATACTTCCCTTAAGCCCTCATGCATAGTTCATAGTTGAATTGTAACAATGATGCTTCAATATCTTCAAAGTACATCTGACCTCGGTGCTCATTTTCACAAAGCAAGTGAGTGGGAGAGCCAGGACTTGAGAAGAGACATGGGAAGAGCTGCTGCCGTACACTCCATGGGCTGCCCTCCCACCTTCCCAGGGCCCACCACAACCCCACACGGCCACCTAGGGTAACAGCTTCCCATGGAGGCAGGCATCACTGGCTGTAGTGGGCAATTAATCCCACAACATCCACAGCCTCCAGCAGTGTGTGTGGCACAGGAGTTTCTAGAACAGAATCTGCCCCTATAGTCAGAGCACAGAGCAGTGCTCAGGGATAAGTCCCAGACTAGGGACCTGAGATGATTAACCTTGAAAACAAATGCCCTGCTCTGGCCATGAGACTTTGGGGTCTTTCCTTTATGCCTCTAAACTTCTGATTTCTGCTCCATGAAACAAAATGGTTAGGATTCTGGTTTGACAAGAAACAGGGCCACGTGCGTTTATCTCCTCTTTCTGAAAACCCCAGTGAAACCATAAAGAAAGTTTTTAAAAGTAGAAAACTATAACACAAAGGTGAAGGAAGACGAGAGGCACAACAGTGGAGGAGAGATTCCAAGGAATTTCTGGAAGATACAGACAAGCAAAGGAAGATTAGGAGATGGGATATTGAGCACCTCTAGACAGGTAAAGACACAAAGTGAGCCACATGCCTATCTGCCCTCAGGAAGGCCAGGGGAGTTGAGCTCTTGGAGGCATGAGGTGCAAGGACAGCAGGCATGAATCACAGGTGGAAGTGGAGGGATTGCTGCAGAAGCCACATCCGCTATCCTCCAGGAGATGTTCTTTCAACTGACAATGCCAGGGGGAACACAGAAACTTCCTAGATCACCAGGCTTATACCCAAGGTGGAAAATAGACAATGAACAAGGAAATAAATACAGAAATAAGAATAGGAAAACCACAGATTGTGCTGAAGTGCTGAGTAAAGAATGTAAAGAGAGGGCTTTGAGTGGAAACCAGAGGTTTAGAGGCAGAGCAGGACTGGGCCTCAGGTCTTGATGACAGCACCTCGGTGCCTGAGGTGCTTACGTTAGGTCAGTGATGAAGAAAGCTTTCTTGGAGGAGGTTATGTGTAGACCAGTGTCCACTGGAAGGAAGAAGCCAGCTGTGTGGAGATCAGGGAGAACAATAACGCAGGAGCTGGGGCATGAAGCAAAGACTGAAAAGTGAGGATGTGCTGTATACTCAAGGGACCTGATGCAGGGCCCACCACCCACCAGGATCTCAACATATTTTTGTTAAAGTGAATAAATAACTTTTAAGAATGTTCAAGGAGGCAAGTGTGGCTTCACTGCTGTGGGTGAGACCAGGCCATGCAGGGCTGTAAGCCAACGTAAGTAGGCTAAATTTTCCTCTAAATGGGAGAGGAAAATAGTGACGATGCATTCTCAGTATGTTCTTAAAGGATCCCTTTGACTGTCACCTAGGAATGGAGTGTTAGGGAAACAGGTGCAAACAGAAGCACCAGGATCACTCCGGGTTCCTCGTGGTACGCAACCCAGAACAGCTCCAGCTACTGCAATCTGAGAAAGAATTCACTGAAAGACGATGGTAGCTAATTATTACCTGGGGGCCTCAAGCATATGTGCCCCCTGAACCTAAAATAAGTGTTGAAAAAGAAAAGTAAAGGAACTAGACTCAGAAGCAACAAAACCATGAATGATACTGCCAATCATGCCCAGGCTTGTTGAGTAGAATTCCTGCCACACACAGCTGGGCACCAGACTGGCTGTGCCCCTAAAACTCCACTTTGCTGTTCCTACCACCCACAGCAGGAAGAATCCCTCTCCCACACCCTTGGTCTTGCTCTGAGGTACAGAGCAATGCCTCTAACTGAGGAGACCCTTGTTCTACCTTTATAGGGGGATGGTATGAGTCACTATCATTTTTAGTCTCTGGGGTGTGAGGCAGGGTCCTACGATGGGGTCATGTCAGTCAGAAATATAAAAAAGAAAAAAATAGAGTAAAGAAAACTTAAGGAACTTACGAAATATCATCAAGGGGATTTGTATGTGCATTATGGAAGCTCCA
Source organism: Cacajao melanocephalus (assembly GCA_963573385.1). Taxonomy (NCBI): domain Eukaryota; kingdom Metazoa; phylum Chordata; class Mammalia; order Primates; family Pitheciidae; genus Cacajao; species Cacajao melanocephalus. The sequence goes on from CAUYLG010063539.1 coordinate 32,123, forward strand.
CAAGGAGAAGAGAGAACCAAAAAGTTTTTTCAGAGAAATAATAATGATAACTTTTCAAATCTGGGGAAGAAAATGGATATCCAGATTCCAGATTCAAGAAGCTCCCACCAGCCCCCTCCAAAAAAAAAATTAGATAAATCCAATGAAATACACATCAAGCTATACTATTATCAAAATGCCAAAAGGCAAGGACAGAATTTTGAAAGCAGCAAAAGGAAAGTACCTTGTCACATACACAGGAACCTCCACAAGAGCATCAGAGAATTTTTCAGTAGAAATTTTGTAGACCAGAAGGGATGGAATGACATAGTGAAAGTGCTGAAAGAAAAAACTGCCACCTAGAATACTATATACAGAAAAACTCTTCTTTAAAAACGCAGAGCAGGTAACTACCTTCTCAGATAAACAAAAACTGAGGAACTTGACATTAGGCCTGACTTAAGGAGAATTCTTCAAGCTGAAAAAAAGGATGTTAAACAGTAACAATGATAACATAAGAAAGTAAGAAACTCAGTAATAGAGGTATATATACATGCACACACAAATCACACAGCAGTATACTACTGTAATGGTGGTGAGGAAATCACTGTTAATTCTAATATAAAAGTTAAAAGACAAGTACATTAAAAATAATTATAATTTTATAATATGTTAAAAGAAACAATAGATGTAAATTATGATAATAACAGAAAGTGTGGAGGTGGGAAGAAGTTAAAATGGAGAGATTTTGTGTGCAACTGAACTTAAGTTATCAGCTTAAATGGAATTCTGTAATTATAGAATATTTTATGTGAGCTCCAAGTTAACCATACCAAAAGAAAAAAAAAATAGCCTATAGAAGATACCCAAAAGAAAAAGTGAAAGAGATCAAAGCACATAATACATAAATCAACATAACATATAGGAGGACTCCAAAAGAGGAAAAGACAGACAAAATATCCATACGGCTAACAGAAAACAAATACCAAAATGGCAATTATAAATCCTTTCCTATCAATAAGTGCTTTAAATTAAAATGGATTAAACATACAATGGGCACATGGATTTTTAAAAGACAATAAATTAAAAACAGAGTAGTTGAATTATTTTTTTAAAAAGAAGAACCAACTATATGCCATTTACAAGAAACTCACTTTAGATTTAAGGACACACAGAAACTGAAAGTGAAGGAATGGAAAACATGTTTCATTCAAATGCTAACCAAAGGAGAACACAGATGGCTACATGTATATTAGACAAAATCAACTTTACATCGAAAATTGTCACAAAAGACAAAGAATGACATTGTATAATTTTAAAAAAGGGTAAATCCACCAGAAACATAGAACGGTCACAAATATGTACGCACTCATCAGCAGAACACCTAAATATATAAAGGAAAACTTAACAAAACTGAAGGGAGAAATGGACAAAAATACAATAATACTGTGAGACTTTTATGCCCTACTTTCAATAATGGACTGAACATTCAGACAGAAGATCAATAAAGCAATACAGGACCTGAATAACACTACAGACCAAATGGAATTACCAGACTTTGACAGAACCTTCCACCCAACAGCAGCAGAACACACGTTTCCCAACTGTACATGGACTTTTTTACAGGATGGAATACAGGTTAGGTCACAAAACAAGTCTTAACAAATTTAAGAAGGTTATAATCATGCCAATTTTTTTTTCTGCAGTGGAGTGAGACTAGAAATCAGTAGAAGAAAACTTTGAAAACTTACAAATATGAAAAAATTAAACAACATATTTTTGAATGAATATTGAGTAAAGAAATATCAAAGGAAAATCGAAATGCATTGAGACAAATGAAAATGAAAACACAACATATCGAAACTTATGGAATGCAGCAAAAGCAGTGCTAAGAGGGAAGTTAATAGTGATAAATAACTGCACTGAGGAAGAACAAAGATCTCAAACAACTCACTTTTACACCTCGAAACATCAGAAGAAAACAAACTGAGCCCAAAGTTCACAGAAGGAAAAAAATCACAAATATTAGAACAGAAATAATTGGAATAGTAAAATAAAACAATTAAAAAAATAGATAAAACTTAGAAACGTTTTTTAAAAAATAAATAAAATCAAAAACCTTTAGCTAGACTATGGAAAAAAGAGCAAGGACTAAATAAATAAAATCAGACATGAAATAAGAGACATTACAATTGATACCACAGAATTAAAAAGTATCATAAGAGACTACTATGAACAATTATACAACAACAAACTGGATAACCTAGAAGCAATTGATAAATTCCTAGAAACATGCAATGTATAAAGACTAAATCATGAAGAAATAGAAAGTCAGATCTATAACTAGTGTGGAGATTGAATTAATAATCAAAAATATCCCAACAAGAAAAACCCAGAACCAGATGGATTCACTGGTGAATTCCACCAAATATTTGTAGAATTAATGCCGATCTTTCCCAAACTCTCACAAAAAACATCAAGAGAAAGAAATACTTCCAAATGCATTTTATGAAACCAGAGATACCACAAATAAGAAAACTGCAGGCCCAGTACACTGGCTCACACCTATAATCCCAACACTTTGGGAGGCTAAAGCAGGAGAATCACTTAAGGCCAGAAGTTCAAGAGCAGTCTGGGCAACATAGCACCTAGAGGTAGATCCCCTGAGCCCAAGAGTTTGAGGTTACAGTGAGTTATGACCACAATATTGCACTCCAGACTGGGTGATGGAGTGAGACCCTGTCTCAATATAAAAAAAAGAAAGATGAAAGAACAAGAAAGAAGCAGCAGCTGCAGCAACTACAGGCCAATATCTCTGATGAAGATAGATGAAAACAAATCTCAGAAAATGCTAGCAAACTGAATCCAAGTGCACACTAAAGGGAATACAGACGATGAGCAGGTGGGATTGATCCTTGAGACGCAAAAATTGTCAACCATACAAAAATCAGTTATTGAGATACACCACATTAATTGAATAAAGGATAAAAATTACATAATCATCTCAACAGATGCAGAAAAGTGTTTTAAAAATTCAATACCCGTTCATGATAAAAACTCTTAACAAACTAGAAATAGAAGAAAATTATCTCAACATAATAAAGGCTATATATAAAAATCCCACAGCTAACATCATCCTCGGTAGTGAAAAATAAAAGTTTTCCTCGAAGATCAGGAACAAGGCAACAGTATTCATTCTCATCACTTCAATTAAATATAATATGAAAGTTTTACCCAGATAATAAAGTTAAAAAAAAAAACCTGCAAATAAAAGGCATCCAAATCAGAATAAAGTAAAATTGTTCCTGTTTACAGAAAACGTGATCGAACAGATGAAAACACCTAAAGACTCTGTTAGAACTAAGAAACCAAATCAATAAAGTTGCAGGATTCAAAATCAACATACAAAAATCAGTATACACTAACAACAAAATATCTGAATAGAAAATTAGCAAAATATTTTATTTACAAAAACATCATAAAAATGAAATACCTATATAGAAACATAACTTGGGGAAGTGAAATACTTGTCTACTGAAAACTATAAAACATTGATGAAAGAAACTAAACAGCACACAAATAAATGGAAGATTTCTGTGTTCATGAATTAGAAAACTCAATATTGTTAAAATTTCCACACTGTTAAAAGTGATTTACAGAGTTAATGCAATCCCTATCAAAATCCCAATGGCATTTGTTTTCAAAAATAGACAAAAAAAAAAAAAATACGGAAACACAAAAGATTACAAATAGTAAAATCAATCTTAAGAAAGAAGAACAAAGTTGAAGGCATCATATTTTCTGGTTTCAGAATCCACTACCAAGCTACAATAATCAAAACAGTATGGTGTTGGCATAAAAACAGACATATGCAGAAACAGAACAGAAGAGAGATCTTAGAAATAAATGTGCACATATAGGGTCAACAGACCTTTGGCAAGAGTACCAAGAGCATACAATGGGGATAGGACAATCTCTTCAACAAATGGCGCTGGAAGAAAAATGAATATCTACATGCAAATAAATAAAATTAGACCCTTATCTTACACCATACACAGAAGTAAACCCAAAATGGTTTAAAGCCTTAAATGTAAGACCTAAAACAGTAAAACTCCATTTGTTTAGGTCTTACGTATGTTTTCAAGGACAAAACATAGGGGAAACACTTCATAACAATGGTCTTAGGTATTATTAAATGGATATGACACAGTAACAACAAAAAAAAGATAAATAAATGGGACAGCTTCAAATTAAAAAGCTCCTACACAATAAAGTAAATCATCAGTAGAGTGAAAAGCCAACTTATGAAAAGGGAGAACATCTTTTCAAATCATGCATTTGTTAACAGGTTATTCTCCAAAATATTTATGGAACTCCTACAATTCAATCGTTTTCTTTACTCTAATAACCTGACATAAAAATTGGCTAAGGATGTGAATAGACATATCTCCAATAAGATATGCAAATAACCAACATGCATATGAAAAAGTGCTCAACATCACTAATGATCAGGGAAATGCAAATCAAAACCACAACCACATACCACTTTATACCTATCCGGAGGGTTATTATTTTTAAAAAGTAACAAGTGCCAGTAAAAACATGGAGAAAAGAGAGCCCTTGCACACTGTTGGTAGGAATGCGCAATGGTGCAGCCACTATGGAAACCAGAATGGATATTCCTTAAAAAACTAAAAATAGGACTATTACTCAACAATTCTGTTTCTCAGTATTCATCCAAAAGAATTTAAATCAGGATCTCAAAAAAAATATGAGCACTTCTATTCAGCTGAGATGTAGAAGCAACTGAAATGTCACTTGATAGATTAATGGATTTAAAAAATGGTAAATACATGCAACCAAATACTATTCAGTCTTAAAAGAGAAATTCTGTAGTATGTTACGGCATGGATAAACTTAGAGGAGATTATGCTAAGTGAAATAAGACAGTCACAGAAAGACAAACACTGTGTGGTTCCAGTGAAATGGGTTATCTAAAATAGTCAAGTTCATAGATGCAAAGAGAGAAATGGTGGTTGTCAGGACTGGAGAAGGGGAAAATGGGGAGTAAAAAGTCAGCAGGCACAAGGATTCAGTCAAGCAAACTGACTCACCTCTTGAGTCCTGCTGTAAAACAGTGTACCTGTAGTCAACAATAATCTGTTGTACACTTAAAAATTTGTCAAGTGGGTATATTTCCTGTTAAGTGTTCTTATCACAAAAAAATAATTTTTTTAAAAAAAAGTATGCAAGGATCATCTAAATTACAAGTGAGACTGAAGACACAAATCATTATGAGGCAAAAATCCTCTCCAGTTGTGAACCTGGGAAACCAGGTAAGTTATGTGTGCTTCCAAAACACAATGATGGGAGGGCATAGGATAGAGTTCATTCCAAAAGGGAGGAATAGGAATGGAGAAAGGGGTGCTGGGTCTCAAGCAAGCCCAAAACCTGCAAACTTCATCAGCTCTCAAGCCTCAGAACAATCCTCTTCAGCTCTGCTCTCAGGGCCCCTAGGAGGCATCCCTCATCACACTAGATGGTGGACTCGCCCCCTTGTATCTGTGAGGAGACTCCTCCTTATGGCTCTGCAGGAAGGAGCCTTTCCCCTGAGGAAATGACATCCTGGTCACAGAAGCTGAGGAGGAAACAGTCTTGCCCCCAGGCCCGTGATGGGAGGGGTACCCCATGATCTCTGAATTGTCTTTGAAGTCATTCTTCCCTTTTCCTGAAGGATAAGGGTTGATTAGGCGTGACTGAAGCTGGAGAGTTCTACTGTCTCATCACAGAAGTCCAGCAACCTTCTCTCATCCCATCCCATCTTCTCTGTTCTCTTTAGTTCAGATGAGCAGTGTTTCTGCTAGCACAACCTGTCCCTATGCCTGGGTCCTTGAGATGGCTGATTAAACCCATGAGTCATCTTGATATGGAGTGACTGTCCAGCCATACTCATTATTCTCTTCAGAAAAGGCTTTCTCATTTTTTGTAACATGGATAGGCTAAGAATTTCCCAAATCGTTAAGTTTTAGTTACTTTTTTTTCTCTTTTAACTTTTATTCTAGGTTCAGGGGTACACGTACAGGCTTGTTACATAGGTAAACTCATGTCACAGGGGTTTAATGTACAGATTATTTCATCACTCAGGCACTAAAAATAGTACCCAATAGGTATTTTTTTCTCATCCCCTACCTCCTCCCACCCTCCATCCTCAAGTAGGCCCCCAATGTCTGTTGTCCCCCTCTTTGGGTTCATGTGACATTGTTCTTTAGCTTCCACTTTAAGTGAGAACATGTGGTATTTGGTTTTCTGTTCCTGTGTCAGTTTGCTAAGGATAATGGCCTCTAGCTCCAACTAGGTCCCTGCAAAAGACACGATCCCATTCTTTTTCATAGCTGCATAGTATCCCATGGTGTATATGGCCCACATTTTCTTTATCCAGTCTATGGTTTCTTTTTTACTCAACAATTCCTTCAACATAATATTTCTCTCCTCTCACATTTAACAATGAGCAGTAAGAAAAAAACCGGGCCACACCTTCAACATTTTGATTAGAAATCTCCTCTGCTAAATATCCAAGGTTGCAATTCCCAATTTCTTCCTTCCACAAGACACTAGAGCAGGGTCCAGCCAAGTTATTTGCCATTGTGTTATAAGGATGGCCTTTGTCCAATAACCTGTTCCATATTTCCAGAAGCTCCTTTCACGTCCATGTTTCTATCAACATTCTGTTTATAATTATGTATACATCCTCCAAGACAACAGAACATTTCTCTACAGCTCTACCGACTCCTTTCAAAGCTTCCCTAGAATTGCCTTTAACAACCATACTTCTATCCACAGTCCCTTAAGGCAATCTAGGTTTCTTCTAGCTGCAAGTGAAACTCTTCCAGCCTGTACGCAGTTCCAAGGCCACTTGTACATTTTTAGGTGTTTGCTACAGTAGCACCCCACTTGCAGTACCAAAATCTGTACTTATCTTCCAGGGTGCTTGTTACAAAACATCATAGACTGGGGAACTGACACAGCAGAAATGAATTTTCTCACCGTTCTGCAGGCTGAAAGTCTGAGATCAAGGTGTCAGCGGATTGGCAATGAGGCCTCTTTTCCTGACTTGCAGATGGTTCTTCGGTGTCCTCACGTGGCTTTCCCTCCCTGCACACACACTCCTGGCCTCTCCTCCTCCTCCTCTTGTGGGAACTCCAGTCCTATGGGATCAGGGCCCACCCTTATGGTCTCACTTAACCTTAGTCACCTCCTTAAGAGACTGTCCTTCAAATACAGCCACACTGGGGTTATGACTTCAACATATGAAGTTGGGGGAAATGCAATTCAGTCCATAACAGTGTTCAACTAAAAGTGTGTGTGGATCTATGAGTTCATGTGTGTGCCTTGTGTGCATGTGACTGCATGTGTGTATGTCTGCATCTGTGTGCATGTGTGTGCACGTGTGCATGTATGTATGTGTGTCTGCATCTGTGTGTCTGTGTGCATGTGTGTGCACATGTGTTTCTGCACATGTGTGTCTCTGTGTGCATGTGTGTGCATGTGTGTGCATGTCTGTGTGCGTGTGTGTGGGTTCATGCATGTGAGCATGTGTTTTATGAATAGGAGATGGTGCAGAACTGTCAGGTCAAAGCGAAGACATGGGCTCTGAAGCTGACAGCATGAAGGCACACAGCCATGACAGTATCAGCCTCAGTGGAGGCTGGAGGCCAGAGCCCTAAGGAGTTGGATTGAGAGAAAAGCATGAGATGAGGAAGTAGAAGTAGTGAGGACAGAACCGGAACCTTGACCCCCCAGGTCCTTCCAGCTCAACCAGAAAACAGCTTCTCCCCTCACACCTCCCTTGGCCAACACCACATGCTTAGAGACAGGCTTCAGCAGACTCTGAAGAAACCGCACTGGAAGAGCCCCGGCCTCTGAAACACAGAGTGGATGGCTAGCGTGAGGCTCAGGCAGGGAAAGACGGAAACAGGTCAACTGCACACTGAATAGGCTTCTGCCTTGTAACCCCCGCGGGCTCCTCCCAAAGCCAGCCAGAAGTGGAGGCTCCACTCCACCAGCTGAGGACAGGAGGGCTCATTCTGGACAAATCAGATGTTCTCAAGTGTCCCTCAGGACCACCGGCTCATCAGCAGACCCCCCTCCAGTAAAGTCAACCCATCCACAGCACGGCCCAGCAGGGTGCCCTGCAGGAGGGGACGTGCCCAGAGAGCTCCGCTGCTCCCAAGGGAGCAGCAGTGGCCAGGAGGCAGGGCAGCCACAGACACTCGACAATGTTTTCACTTAACTGTACGTCCTGCATTGATAGGACAAAGAGATCAAGGAGGACGGTGAAGAGCGAAGCCTGAGCTCCCATGTGGCAAGTCCAGAGATCACATCTCATTGCTAAGGGTTAATTACAAGAGCATATTGTTAAGAACATAAAGATAAATATGAAGGAAAAGCCTAAAAGATTTGCAAGTGGTTGATTGGGAGGCATGGCACCAGAGGCTGGGACACGTGGCACAGGGCATGGCAAGCCCCTGGCACGGGCAGAGGCTGCTTTAGGAATCCTGAAAAACAGCACCCCTCCTTCCACAGGAGCTCCAAGACCAACGGACAGCCAGGCAGACACACAGCAGGCTGAGGGGGAGGAGGGGGAGCAGCAGAGTTGGGCCTCTGAGGCTGAGCCCCAGACCCAGACACAGCCCAGCCCTCACGCCTCCCCTCACCGGCCCCTGCAGGACTCACAGCATAGGGACACCCACCAGAATGCGTGCTTCCTGTAGGACACTGGTTCCCAGGGGGAAAGGGAGAGCAGGGAAGAGGCACATGGGCCCCAGCCTCATCTCAGCTCATGATTAAGAGAATCTATTGTCCCTTTGGAGAGGAGCAGTCTAGCCTGGGAATGACCCCAGATACCCCCACAGGTAGTGCCAGGAGTGGAGAAGTACTGTTTTCCCCAACCCATACAGCTTGACTTTCTAAACTATGTGTCTGTGTTTCTTTGCTTAAAATAAATATTGGCTTGAACATGACTGAAAGCAGGAATCGGTTCAGCCGTTTCCCTGCCCTACTGCTCCGTCTCTGCCCTCTGAGCAGCTGGGGAGACGAGCTGCTCACACAAGTGCAGGAGCCCCAGGATTCACCTGCAAGAAATGCAGGCAGTGGCACCCCGAGGGGTGGGGCTGGGGCACCACTGGGTACAAGCCCCATCAGGCACACCATGGCACTGGCTCAGACCCCACCTCCAGAGACCAATCTCACGCCACTCATGGCCGTTCAACTGTTTTCTGAATGGTTCTGAGACTTAGCATGCCTGGTCGTGGGGAAGATTCAGACTGAAATTGGTGAGCTTCTGTCTCTAACATGCAACATCAGGGGACGGACCAATTTCGTGGGGACCTGGTGAGTGCTGGGAAGATGTAAAACGGTACCTGGCCACGATGGCCTGTGGTGGGCAGGCACAGCTCCCGGCACAGTCAGAGACACAGAGACAGACGTCCATGGCACTGAAAACTGAGGCTGATGAGCAATGAATGCAAAAATCTTGGAGGAATCTCCACTAACTAAAAAGCAAATGGAGCATTGTTGTTTTTTTTAGACCTACCCAGGCTCCAGGCTTCCGATCATTACAAACTCAGATTATTGCATGACACAGAGGCAGCCTGATAATGCTGACGATGTCTTCTGTAAAATAAAGAGCACAGAGCGCTTCCCAGGCCACACACGAGGAGACACCCAGCAGCCGTGTTGTCCTCCGTCCCTCCTCCCTGCAGCTCCCACATACTGAGCCTCAATGGGACCCTGAAGACCCGCAGATGGGTCTGGTCTGATGCATCTGGTCCCGGGTAGCTCCTAACAGCAGCAGCAACCACTGAAGCAAGGCTTTGCTGGGGCGGCCCCCAGGCCCGGAGAGGCTCCCCTGGAATGCTCAGATTTCAAGCAGATTTCAGCTGCATATTAAATATAACCTTCTAAAAATACAGATGGCCACCCATGAGGATGCTGTCTCACAGCTAACTAGTCCCTTCTCAGAAACATCGCAGGATGAATCCCGATTGACCGACAGGGAGGCACAGATGTCCTGAGGTTGGTCCCCATGAGGAGACTCCACACTCTGGGTCTGCAGATCAGGAATCACCTCTGGTCATGACATCCCACATCCTGGGGTTGTCTTTTCCCTCAAGCAGGCCTACGTTTTATCCCTGGAGCCCGCCTCCAGCATGGGGAACCCTCATCTGAGCCCTTGGTCCAGCCACTAGTGGTACTTTCCTGGGCTTTCTTGTGCCTGGGAGGTGAGCAGAACAGCTCAAAGCAACCAGACATTCCCACAGGTCCCCAGCACCCAGGCCCAAGGGGAGAGTGGAACTAGGTCTGCCCCATCCTTAGACTGAGGTGGGCGAGGCTGGCTCAGAGGGAGGATGACGCATGAGGTGTCTCCAAGGGTCAGAGAAGGAAAAGCATTTTCCTGTGGAGCCCAAATGAGTAGAACTAGGAATCAAGGTGGAAAGTGCAAAAAGCCAATCTGGGAGTCAGCAAAAGAAGCTTTGAGTGCATGGAGGGCATTCAGTCACGGGACAGTTGCCATGAGGGACGCCGAGCCCCCATTGGTGGTTTATGAGCCTTGAGCCACCACGGCGAGTGGGGAAGGGCCAGCAGGAGGGAGCCTGGACCTCAGAGTCCCCACCCCGGGGCCCTCCAATTTTCATTTCAATTATTCTTCCCCCTCTCATTCCTACCCCTTCCAGTAACGAAGATTGCCCCATGAGGAGTACCTGCCATGCTCTTCAACAGACCATCTGCAGATCTTCCTAAGTCCTCAGGGGGACATTTACTGATGGGCCCCTAGATGAATTAGGGTGGCAGAAGCCCTTAGAAGTCCTGGGTTTCCTAACATTCTAGGGAGCCCTTACTCTCCTCTCGGGGGTGAGCCTGATGCTGAGGTCTGCCCTGTAGTTTCAACAAGGACCCTCAGTACATCTGACCTGAATTCGAACCAGGGCTGCAGGAGGACCCCCATGGAGCACATGAAGGGGCTCCCTGACACGAGTCACCCACCAGTCAGGAGCCCCAGCTTTTCACGCCTCCTCCCATCTCCTATTCACCAGCTGTGCACCATTCGCAAAGCGCCTTTGCCCCTCTGCAGCATCAGGCAGACCAGAGGGAGACAGGACGCAGGGTATTTCAGGAGCTCCCGTGTGACCACAACAGGCTTGTATCAAGCGCTGGCCTGGAATCAAGGCTGCTGTTCCTCCTCTCCTCCCAGCCCTGCTGCCTACAGACAGTCACGCCCACGCTTCTCCTGTGGAGATTGCCACATCTTGGCCCCCTTTCCCCGGTTGCCATGGAAAGATGAGAGCGGAAAGACAAGCTCAGCACGCAGGCGGATTCACGGCTCAGTCCCTGCAGAGAAGAACTCCACAGTCCCTGGGATGAGCCTGTCAGCGCTGCAGGCTGTGCCACTCATTAGCAGAGGGAGCAGCAGGCAGGGCTTCCTACAACTTCTCAGCACACGCCTGGCCCCCATCTGCAGCTCCCCCCTCACTCTCCTCACTCGGAGGTCTCCTGGATACCCTGGGTGGGCTTGAAATCATTGCGTGTCCCATTTTCCTATGTAAGCTCCCTGCAAAAGATCCCAGCCTACGGCTGATATGAGACACAGCTAGACAAGTCGGGTCACCTCTGCGGAGTGACACAAGGGGACCTCTCCAACCCCTTAGATACCAGCCAAGGAGAAGAAAGAGAACTGACCTGTATCCGGGCTTCGTATCTGTCAGGCACTGTGCCAAATACTTCACACATACGGTCTCATCAGACCCAAGCAACAGTCCTGAGTACCAGCGTAGAACCAGCGTGGCATTTTCCTTCCTTTGTGGATAAACAAATTAAGGTCTGATAACCAAGAAGCAGCCCTGTGGTCAGACAGCTAGGAATATTCCTAGCCCAAACTCCGTTAGTTTAGCAATGCAATGCCAAAATTGTACTCTTACCCCAAGTTCAAGCTTTCAAGATTGAAGTACTGCCTCTCCAAACCTTTGTTAGGTAGTGGGCTGAACAATGGTCCCCAGTAAGCAGGTCCTAATCCCCGGAAACTGTGAAAAGGGCCTGTGCAGAAAAGATGGGGAGTGATTATTGTGGATTGCCTGAGTGGACCCTAAATCCAATCACAAGTGTCCTTAGAAAAGAGGACAGAGAGAGACGCAACACAGACGGGAGGCCATGTGGCCGCAAGCCAAGGACACCAGGAGTCCTCAGAAGCTGGAAGAAGCAGGAAGCCCCTTTTCTTAGAGGCTTTGGGGAGAGCATGGCTCCACAGTCCTCTGGATTTTGCCCCTGAAACTGATTTTGGGCTTCCAGCCTACATTACTATAAAAGAACAAATGTTGACTATTTTAAGCCACCAAGTCTGTGGACATCTGTTATGGCATCCATAGGACATGGAGCCCAGGATGAGGGCTCTGAGAAGTAGTGTGGGTCATCCATGGGTCCTTGTCACCTCTCCCCAAATGGTGCTCATCCTCTACCATGCATTCCAATGACAGACACCCTAAGCAAATGCCACCCACGTTTCTCCAGGTTAATATTGTTCCTCTGAGCTCCAGATGCAAACATCCCAAGGCCAACTTCCCATTCCCACGTAGCTGTCTCAGGAAGCCCAGCCATCATACAAAGAGGAGCCTTTCACTCCCCCACACCTCAAACATGACTGCCTTGGCTTTCTCCATTCAGCAAGTGGTGGGGGCCATTTGATTCCTCCACTCCCATTCATGCCCAGCAGGGCTTCCAGGAACAGGCTGTGATGATCCCCTCTACTCCCCACTGTGGTCCAGCCACTGTCACCTCAGGGTGGGTCATGGCAACACTCTAGTAATAATCTCAACACCATTTCTGGCTGCATCCTTCACACAGCAGCAGGAAGGATCATCCAAAAACAGATCTGAGTATACCTCTCCTTTCACTCAAAATAATGCCCACATTCTTTACCAGGGACAGAGAGCATACCTGGTCCTGCCTGAGCCAGTCTCCCATGCCCTGTGACCAGCACTTGCTCCCTGGTCTCAAAGTCCTCCAGCGCTTCACAGCTCCAGGCTTGCTCCATTTCTCCCTCAACTGAGACACGTCTTCCCAGATCTCCAAGTCCAGCCCCTTCTCAGGAGCCAGGTGTCTGCCTGCACAGGCATTTTTCCTGTATATGCCACTTCCAGAGGCCTCTGACCCCCACCACTCCCCAAGCCCACCCTTGTTTTTCCATTTTTGTAACAATGGTCTCAATCAGTTAATATGCACTATTCACTTATTTACACTAATCCCAAGCTTGGCTTGAATTTGCCCCTCAAAAGTTCTTGTGTTGTAAACTCAATCCCCAATGCAACTTTGCTGGGAGGTGGGGCTTAATAAGAGGTCATTGGGTCACGAGGTCAGGTTAGTTACCGTGAGCCTGGATTGTTACGGTACTCTTCTCAGTGTCTGCGCTTTCACCGTGGGATGACCCAGACGCCAGTGCCATGCTCTCGGACTTCCCAGCCTCTTCAACTGCAAGAGGTCAATTTCTGTTCTTTTTCAACCCAGCCATGCTTGTTCCCAGTCCATGAGCTTCTCTCATGGCCGTTGCCTTGCCAATGCTGGATACAGCACCCAGCACTCTGTAGGAACCCAATGCCTGCTTGTTAAACAAATGTCAGAACAACTGCAAATTGAACAGAGCAGGTATTATTATGATACCTATTATTAAATAAGGGAGCCAAAGCCCAGAGTAGTTAAGTACCTTGTCTGACATCACATAGCTCTAAATAGAAGGACAGAAAAGGTGAAGTGAGGTATTAGATACGAGGGAGCTGCACATGTAAGGTGCCATGAGAGACGGGATGATTGCAGATCTTCTCTTGATAGCCAGCTAAAATCAGAAACAGGAACATACAGAGGACAGTGACGGGGAGCAGTCAGGCGAGGAGAGAAAAGCTCTAAATTGGTGATGGGAAACCTGCTGGGCAGTCTCCCAGTCAGCAGTCTGGGAGGACACAGAGCTGAGGCAGGGTCAGGCAAGAGTCACAAGAAAAAGCGCTGGCTGAGAAGGCCGGCGGCTATGAGGAGGGGGGAGATCTGAGGTAGGGCCAGACACAGAGGTTTCAGCCAGGCTGGTTGATGGAGCATGGGCTGAGGGTCAGAAGGGACCCAGCAGGCTGCCCCTAACCCCCCAGTGATGTGAGCAGAGCAGGGGAGGAGCCCAGAGGGAGGGGGACTCCAGCATCACCTCCCACACAGACTGCGTATTAGGACTTCTGTGAGATTCTGTGGCCGGAGGACCCCAGAGCACGTGGATCTCGGAGCTCAGACAACCCTGTCACCTTGTGTTATAGGTCAGAGCACTCAGCTCTGCAACTCCAACTCCTTGCACACATGGCAAATATTATTCTCAATAAAAGCTTTCTGGATGAATGACGATAAGGCCCATCAAGGTGAGTAAGTGCTCTAGTTATCCACTGCTGAATAACAAACCACCCTGAAGAGTGGAGAGAAACCACCAGCAGTGTATTGAGCTTCCAGGTCCCATAGTCCAGGATTTTGACGGATAAAACAGCGGCTGCCAGCCTGTGGTCCTCAATGTCCAAGACTCTCATAAGAACTCACATGTCCAGAAGCTGGAATTTTCTGGTGTTTCTTCACTCATATCTAGTGGCTGAGCCAAGATGACTCAAGAGTGAGGTTCCGTGAGCCTGTTGGACTGTGTGTCCTTGTTGCCTTACCCTGCGTCCAGCCTTCTCCCAGCACAGCAGCTGGGTCCAAGGAGAGAAGGTTCCCCAAGTGAAACATGACCCTGTCCAAAGCCTGGGCACAGGACATGGCCCTTTACGACCCAGCTCAGAAGGTTATCTGATATCGCCTACCCACCCTCTGTTGGTTGAAGTGGCCACGTGCCCACCTGGATGCAAGTCAAGAGGCCACAGACCCCACCCTTAGAAGAACCCATGACCAACACTTTTTTTTTTTTGAGATAGAGTTGCCCAGGCTGGAGTGCAATGGCATGATCTCAGTTCACTGCAACTTCTGCCTACTGGGTTCAAGTGATTCTCCTGCCTCAGTCCCCTGAGTAGCTGGGACTATAGGCACCTCCCACCATGCTCGGCTAATTTTCATTTTTAGGGTTTCTCTATATTGGCCAGGCTGGTCTCGAACTCCAGGCCTTGTGATCTGCCCACCTCAGCCTCCCAAAGTGCTGGGATTACAGACATGAGCTGCTGCACCTGGCAGGGCCAACACTTTTAAACTGCCATTGTCAGGAACTCAGAGGTTTCTAATGCCTGTCTTATTCTGTTTTCTGTATAATGGAATTTCTGTTTTTCTGCATAATGGAATATCTCACACCGGGCAGTTTGCAAAGAAAAGGAAGTTATTTTTACAGTGCTGGAAGCTGGAAAGTCCAAGGTTCAGGGGCCACATCTGGTGAGGTCCTTCTTGCTGATGGAGACTTCCTGCAGAGTCCCTAGGGCATACAGGGCATCATATGGTCAGGGGACTCACGAGAGAGAGGCAACTTGGCTTTTCCTACCAACCACTCTCGTGATAACTAATGCACCCCCTCCCTGACCCATCAATCCAGTAATCCAGTAATCAATGGATGGATTAATCCATTCATGAGGGCAGAATTCTCATGACCTAATCACCTCCCAAAGATCCCACCTCTCAACACTGCTCACACTGGGAACCAAATTCCCAACATGAACTTTTGGGGGACACATTCAAACCACAGAAATGGCCGTATTCACCATCTCTGGTTGCCAAACCCAATGACCACAGACTAGGGGTCTTAGAGAATCAGAATTTACTTCCTCACAGTTCCAGAGGCTGGAAGTTGGCATCCAGTGTCAGCAGAGTTGATTGCTTCTGGGGCCTCTCCCCTCACCCTGCAGACCCCACCTTCCCAGGTATCCTCAGAGTCATCCCTCTGTGTGGCTGTGTCCTAATCTCCTCTTATAAGGACACCAGTCACACTGGACCAGGGGCCACCCTAGTGACTTCATTTTACCTTAATCATCTCTTTAAAGTCCCTAGATCCACACAATTCAGCCTGAGGAGGTGACCTGATACTCAGGTGAGGCGCTTCCAGGTTCTCGCAGTCTGCTCAGCTATTTTCACAAGGGTAGAAGCTGATCCCAAAGGCCCCGCCCCCTGACTCCACAGAGATGACAGTGGCTGGAAAGGCCAGGAAAGGTCTAGGAGTTAGAGACGTCCACCTGATTTCAAAGCACATCATAAAAACCTAACATGCAATAAAAAAATAATTAATTAATTAAATTAATTTTTAAAAAAAGTAAACTGTCTCCTCCCAAACAGAACACAGGAGCATGCTGGCTCTTGCCAAGCACTCGCCCCATTGGATCAGAGCTGCTGTCTCTTCCATGATATCCTGGCGTCCTCCGTGGAAGTGCAGATTCCTGGCAGGACTAAATCTGTTCCTTCTTTCTTCTCTCGTTTCCTCTGCTGAACGCATAAAGCCACTACAACAGCTTCTATCTCAATAAATACATATTTTTAGGACAGAAAGATAGTAGTGGGATCCCACATTGGCAGGAACTATCAGGGAAGCAACAGGATGTAAATTCCTTCATCCTCACCTGGTATCCTTTGCTCTTTCAGCTCTCTCCTCAGTTAAACTGCTCCACACCTTCCCAAAGCCACACGCCATCGGCTGCAAATCAGTACACAGCCCCGAGAAAATCTTTGGCCCGTGAGCATGAGATTTTTTAAAATATACATCCCCACTGTCTTGAAGTGCAGGCTCCTTCTTTTTTTTTTTTTTTTTAAATCCACAGGCACATGGCAGATTCCCATTCTGCCCACATCTGAGAACAGGAGCTCCGGGCAGCCGGCCTCCACCATGTGCGGCTGGCAGGGGCTAGGCAGGGGGAGGGAGGCGGCAGCCAGGCCTGGCGCAGATGTCACACTGTCCCCAGAGCTTACGCTCACGGAGAGGCGGATTCTGCTCCATGGCAGGGGAGCCAGGGACACAGCCCCCAGTTCCACATCTGTCCAGGGCATGAGCCTCCTTGGTGAGACCGACACATTCCCCTTCACAGCTCTCCATTCCAAAGGGCATCAATGACCCTGGTCTATGGAAACCAATCCTGTTCTTAGAACATCCAACGTTTATGGAATTCATTGCTGCTTGCCAGGATTACAGTGGTCATTCTTAAAATGTCAATTTAAAGCTCTAAAATTATTATCTGCTAAATTCAGACACAATTCTGATGAGGAACTAATT
This sequence comes from Cacajao melanocephalus, assembly GCA_963573385.1. Classification (NCBI taxonomy): domain Eukaryota; kingdom Metazoa; phylum Chordata; class Mammalia; order Primates; family Pitheciidae; genus Cacajao; species Cacajao melanocephalus. Next base: position 49,347 of record CAUYLG010063539.1, read on the forward strand.
TCTCCCTAAGAACGCCGTCAGCTGCCACGGGGAGAGGACGCAGCAGCCGGGCCAGCTTCTGCAGCTGTGCGGCATTTGCGGGAGCTGCTGATGGGACCAGGGGCTAGATCTATGTCTGTCTTTCCTTACCACGTTACTCTATTTTGGTTTTAAAAGATGCCCCCACAAATGTGCATTACAGATCAATGATGATGTGACTTCCTTAATTTTTTAGACATGCTGGAAAGAAGACTGGATGGAGTGCTGCTCGTGGAAGGGCAGTTGCTTTCTTGGCTGTGAGGAGATGGGTGACTATTGAGCAATGAGGCTACCCAGAAGGGCACAGGCCCTGGAGGGTATCCATGCTGGCACAGGGCCCTGGCACAGCAGGCTGGCTTGCCTAGAGGGGCTCTGGGCACCACCTGTACCCACTTCTGCCTGCTGCCCCCTGCCCCAGGTAGCGCATCCAGAAAAAATCCTCAAACCAGCTAGTATTGATGGACATTAATGAGGGGGATTGGGCTCCCGGACAGGTAGAGACGTCGTGGCCAGCACTCCTGGGGAAGGAGACAGAATGGACTGGGGCTCCTCCTGCAGCAATGGCTCAAACAAGGGTGGCTAAGGGGGGTCTGGGTGTTCTAAGCCCTCAGAGATAGAAGCAAAGCCCAGTTGTCCCTTGTCACCAACGTGGGAAGGGGATAGTGTGGTGCGCGACCTCAGTGCACCAAAGTCAGCATTTGGAAGGTTCCAGCCAGCCAGAGAAGGTGAGTCTGGAAGTAGATTTCCAAACACATTAGCCAGCACCAGCGACAGGCACCCACATTAGAAACCCCAGGCAGGTGGTGCGTGTCCCTCAGGAAGATCTGCTCACAGCATCCCTGCACCTTCCTCCTCTCTCCTCTGTCTGTCCCTGTTTTTCTTTTTTCTCTCTCCCTTTGGTCTTCCTCCTCTTAAATACAGAAAAGCCCTGCATGTGCCCTACCCACCCCTGTGTGGTCTGGCCTCCGCCCCACCCCCGGCCCACCCCACTCCACGCTCACAGCCACATGGCCACTGTGGGTCCCAGAAACAGGGTCCTCTTTGTACAAGGCCCTTGGAGGCGGCCCCTCTGCGAGTCACTCTCACTGCTCCTCATAAGCCGACTGACTCAAATCTGTCCTGTGGCTCTCAGTTCCATGACCCTGGCTCAGAGCCTGGCATGACCTCCATGGCCCACAGAACCCATGCGCCTCCTTCCTAGGACAGTGAGGGTAGGGCCTCCGTGTGATCATGGCCACTCCCCACACGCACTGATCACGTCCATCACCACAATGGCCTCACCTGAGAGGACGCAGGGCCACTGCCTGAGGCTGAGCGGTTGCTGTTGACCAATGACCCAATGAGGACACAATGGCAAGGGTAGAACAGGGTGGGGGCAGCTGGGAAAGTGCCCCATAGAGTCAAGGATAGAACAGGAGGCAGCTGGGAAGACAGCCCCATAGAGCCAAGGATGAAACGGGAGGCAGCTGGGTAGGTGGCCCCATAGAGCCAAGGATGGAACGGCAGGCAGCTGGGAAGTCAGCCCCATAGAGCCAATGGGCCACACAAACACAAAACCAGGGCTGTGGGTTGGCCCCAGATGCCAGCAGCTGCTCGGTGCTACCCTTCACTGCTGGATGCACACACACAAATATGCCAACACACAAGACACACATACACTCACAGAGCAGAGGCTGGAAGCACACTGCCATCTGCCCTCCTAACCTTCCTGAGTGGGCTGACCAGCAGCTTTAGGGACTAAAAAGCTCACTCTAAGGGCAGAAAGAAAAGGAAAGCGGGTTCATCTCCTCCCTCAGAGGACCTCTAGGTTCAAAACTCAGGCTCACACCCTCCCTCAGTATAAACTCAGGCTCATACCTTCCCTCAGTATAACCGCAGGTTCATACCCTTCCTCAGTATAAACTCAGGTTCACACCCTCCCTCAGTGAACCCCAGACTCACACCAGTTCACACTCCCCCTCAGTATAAACTCAAGCTCGCACCCTCCCTCAGTATAACCCCAGGTTCACACCCTCCCTCAGTATAACCGCAGGCTCACACTCTCCCTCAGTGGACCATTTTTCTCTCTGTTCTGGAGAAGCCGTGCTGCTGTGTCACTGAATGCTAGACTGGGTCTCCAGCAGGGACCTCGCCATCTCCGCTTTAACTACTGTGTGAACAGGGGCTCTGTGAGACAAGGCTCTAGGTTTAAGCAGCTCTCAGGGAGGAGACCTGAGGCCAAAGTCTGACTCTTCAAAACCGCCAGTGCAACCAGCAGGCGGGCAGCTCGGAGATGGGGAAGGCTGGTGCACCCACCGTGCAGGGTGCCGTTAAAAGGGCATGCAGAGACTGGCGCATGTTCAGCATGGGAGAGAATGGGTTCTACTGGGTCAGGGGGAAGGGGCCTTGTGGCAGTTTGGGGAATGTACTTGAAGTGTGTTCAAGGGTAGGGGAGCTGCATCATGGGCCTCATGGCTGAGTGGCCAGTGGGTGCTTCGGAGCAGCAAGGCCAGGACTGAGTAAATCCTGAGCGACAGCCGGGGGCAGTGGGAGGGGCACTGCGATCGATGCGCTGCTGGGTGGGACCAGGGCAGGTGAAGGGCAGTCATCAAGGAGGACTTCTGGGTACCCGATTTAGACAGTGGGTGGGCAGTGGAGCCTGCTCAAGGTGGGGGATGCAGCAATCCTCAGGTTGGGGGTAAAAGGACAAACTGCCTTCACATTGGTCATTTTTGAAGAACCTGTGAGTCTTCCAAGCAAATAGGGCCTGGAAACTCTGCAGAGGACTGGAACTCTGCTGAGAAGGCAGACCTGGAACGCAAGCCTGGACCTCTGCAGAGAAGGGAGGGACTAGAAATAGCTGTGGAGCCCTTTGGTCGTGCAGCACCACCAGCGGCTGTGGGTGGGTGCAAAGAGGCCAAGAATGGAACTCCAGGGAGCAGAGGCAGCGGGAGAGTGGGAGACAAGAGGTCAGGGAAGGGAGGGTTGAACTGGATGACAGTGATCATGGGGAGGCCACAAAGACCAACTGGCCACAAGGCATGTGAACAGTGATACCTAATACTGCAGAAAGCGGTCATAGGTTCAGCGCCCAGTGGCATGGGGACTGAGTGGCTTCTGCAGCTCCTTCCTGCCTGTGCACGCTTTCATCCTCTCAGTGTGAACACATACCTCTTCTATTCATCTTCTCCTGCATTCCCACAGTGTAGAGATCTGACCCGCAGGAGATCATGCTGGAGAATCATGAGGATGGACGGATGGATGATGGATGGATGGATGGATGGATGATGGATGGATGGATGGATGGACGGACGGACAGACGGATGGATGGATGGATGATGGATGGGTGGATGGACGGACGGATGATGGATGGATGGATGATGGATGGATGCATGGATGGACGGATGGATGGATGGACGGATGATGGATAGATGGATGATGGATGGATGGATGATGGATGGATGGGCAAATGTAAGGATGGACAGATGGATGATGGATGGATGGATGGATGGATGGACGGACAGATGGATGGATGATGGATGGATGGATGGATGATGGATGGATGGATGGTTGATGGATGGATGATGGACGGAAGGATGGATGATGGACGGATGAATGGATGATTGATGGATGGAAGGACAGAAGGATGGATGATGGATGGATGGATGGATGGACAGATGGACAGATGGATGGATGATGGATGGATGGATGGATGACAGATGGATGGATGGATGATGGATGGATGGATGATGGATGGATGGATGGATGGATGGATGATGGATGGATGGATGGATGGATATGCGCATTGCATTTTGCCAGACTCTGAGGACTCCAGAGCAAGGGTCACCTCTCCTGCGAGACACTGGCTGGGCTCCAGCTGCAGCTGTGCAGACTCCAGTGTGACAGGCACAGATCCCCTGGGCTGTGATGAGCAGCAGAGCCTCAAAGCGACTGTACATGCCACGGCCAAGGTAGAGACACCTGTGCAGACTCCAGACAGCCAGAGAGTGCCTGATGCCACCTTGAGCTCTTTCTCTACCACACCAGAACGTGCACACGCAGGCACATGTGCACACACAGGGACACACAAATGTACAGGTACAAACCCACACATGCAGGCTCACAAGGACACACGCTGAGGCTTAGTGTCTCCCTCAGGGAAAGGGCCTCCCTCTCCTCCGTTCCTCCTTTGCAGCCTGGAGGAAGCTTCTGGCCTCCCCAGTTAAGCGTGCACTGCACAGGGGACTTCCCAGCCCTCTCCCAGCTGTGTGCTGCTGTCCTGTCATCTTGGCCACAGAGGCTGACAAGCATGGGCAGGTCTCCAACTGGCCCCAACTCCACTTGGAAGCTGGACTGGCAGATAAATTGGTCCTAGAGGGAGGTGAGGAGGGGTCCAGAGGGAAGATTTCAAATGCATTTCTCTGCTAAACCAAACTCCAGCTTTCCAAGGCTCATAGCTTTGTTCCAAAAGCTGACAGAGTGCCAGCCCCGGCTCAGGCAGACAGTGCCAGGAGGGGCACAGGACGAGCAGAGTGGGCCGGGACCCATCAGAATTCGATGATGCAGTGGCTCCAGGGGGAATAGTCTGGCCTGCCGACCTCAGAGCACCTCTAGAGGTCATTCCAGCTCATTCTGGTTCTGTGGGAGCCAGAGGCCAGTCAGATCCAGCCTAAGAAACAGCAGCATCTGTCCTAAGAGCGACTGAAGAGAGGACCTGGCATGCAGCCACACTCAGCAGGTGCCCCTGACCTTCAGCCCTTCGCAGACCAATGGCTGATACCCATGTGGCCCTTTTTAACTCCAGAGGTGGAGGCTGCATAGCACAAGAGAATCCAACTTCAAAACATACTTTCCTGTTGGCGAATTCTTCTCAGAGGCTACCGCCAGGGGCATGCAGAATGGATTCCAGCAGAGCCCCCCACGTCCCAGTCCACATTCAGTAAAAAGCACATCGCAGTGGGTGCTATCATTCTCTGCCCATTCTGCTGTTATTTCCCTAGAGTCCTACCATGAAAGGCAAAATGCTCACAGGAATTGCTGCTTCCAGGTATTGGAATGTGGAGGGCATCGCCCCTTCCATGTGTTGGAATGTGGAGGGCACCGCCCTTCCAGGTGTTGGAATGTGAAGGGCAGCACCCCTTCCAGGTATTGGAATGTGAAGGGCACCGCCCCTTCCAGGTACTGGAACATGGAGGGCATTGCTGGACCATGGCTGGCTTCAGGTCCTGGGTATGCAGTCAGTGAAGCAGGCAGGCAGAATCTGCATCCTGGATTCCTGGCTTCCCCAGAGACAATGGCTGCCCCAGAGCTGCCACAGAGCCACAGGCTGTGGGAAGCCGGATGGAGCACACCGCTTAGAAACAGACCTGGGGGTCTCCCACAGACGGCGTCGGCTGGGTTCTACCTACACAGTCTGTGTTGAGTTGGCAGGTGCAGCCACGCCCACCTGAAATCTGAGTCAGGCTCACCAGATGCCCACAGAGAAGGCATATGGACGAGGGAGGCCCCCGCAGAAGTCAGGAAAAGTCTGTATCACGTACACAACAATATATGAAATGTTATCTGTCTCAGGCTTAAAACCAGTATTGCCTGTTCTGAAATCCCAATTGTGTCTGTTCTTAGCATGACACCTTGTGAAATGTAAAAGGCCTGAAGCCCTTCACTGGCTTTCTGGATGTCAGACAGTTCTTGCAAATAGGAATTCAGTGAACACAACCTAACCGAATAAAAACATGCCAAATGGATTCCCTTTGATCCAGATGTACCACTCCAACGTATGGAGGCCAGTATTTAGCATAAGATATCACAAGTCTGCTTCAGCAAAACCATTTGAAAATTGGTTATAACATGCCAGGGCCACCGTATACTATGCCTGACAGCCCACACCTCTCCGCAGCCCGAATACACTGAGAAATTAAGTGCTTACAGGGCACTGACAATCGTAAATCAAATTCAATCCCAAGAAAACAATTAAAGTGAGTTTTTAAGAAACGCTTTGACTGGAATGTCCTTGGAGGCAGGAGTATGCTATGGAGGAGATGGACGCCATCCCAGGACCAAACGTGCCTACCGGCGGTTGCTGCCGTCTGTAAGCTTGTGCCTGCCTCCTAAACGTCGGTGTTCAAATCCTAACCCCCACGGGGACGGTATTTGGAGGACCTGGGAAGTTGATTAGGTCATGAAAGCAGAGCCCTCATGAGTAACGTCAGCCACCTCAAAAACAGGCCCAGGAAACCTCCCTGCCCCTTGGCTGGGAGAACCCAACCACCATGAAGTGGGTTTTAAAGATGATTCTGGCGAAGGCTCAGAGAGGACAAAGGAAAGCTCAAGAGAGAGCCTCCGCCCTGCGTAATTTCTAAGTGGTCCTGAACAGAATGCTGGTAGAAATGTGGATGGCAAAGGCCTTTCTGGTGAGCTCTCAGATGGAAACCAGGAACGTCTGAGGACGGAATACAAATGAGGACAAAAAAGGCCATCCTTGTTATAAAATGGCAGAGCACTGGCTGGATGGTGTTTGTGTCAGGTGTTGTATGGAAGGCGAAGCCACCAACAATGGAAGTGAGTGTCTGAGCAGAGGGCCGCACGAGCAGCCGGCTCCTCTTGACTCCTTAGAGTGAGATGGGAGGAGAGTGAAGCAATTTAAATCCAAAAGGAAGCAGAGCTTACAAATTAGGCAAATTCTCAGCCCCTCCATGTCGGGAAATACAAGAAAGGCCGTTTGGGAAAGAACCAGGGTGTGGCCAAGAGGCCTTTGAGATGGAAATTAGCATGAATCTGCCACCTCAGCAGAAGACAGGTGCCACTAATGAAGACAATGGGGACATTAGCCAGAACCTAGTGCCCATGATCTTGGAAGAATGGCCCCAAAGGAGTTTCAGAGCTCGTGGAGGCTGCCCCTTGAGCCACAGGCCCAGAGTGCAAGGGCCTGAAGTGTGGCATGGCAGGAGAGAAACAGCCACCTAGCCCCATTACACACCTGAGCTCCGCTCCCCACACTCAGACACCAAGCTGCTCGGCAGCCCCAGGTGTGGCTCTGGTGGGCTGGAGAGAAATGCATTTTGTGCAGAAAGGGTATGAGAGCATGACTACCTCCACCTAGATCGTTCTAGAGAGTTCTAGAGAGTAACAGGACCCAAGCAGGGAGGTGCCCAGGACAGGGCCACTGCAGGGAGCCCCCACTAGGGCAATGCCCAGTGAAGCCATGGGCATAAGGCTGCTCAAAGCCATTCCAGCGGGGCTGCCTGGAGTCTTGGGCGCCCAGCTCCTGTGTGACAGAGCTGTGGATGGGTCCTCCACCCCAGGGAGCCTGGAAGGTGGGATCCCAGCCCCATTGGGCCTGGGGGGCAGAGCATTGAGCCGATGTTGATTCCTGATCTTTAAGGCCTTTCTTCTTCCCTATTTTTCCCCTGTGGAATAGAAATGTCTGTTCTACACCTGCCTACAACTGTATTTTGAAAGCACATAAAATATTTCATTCACCAACTCATTGATGGTGAATTTGCCTCAAGATGAGTCCCCCCTTTGAGTCTCACTGATACCTGATTCAGATGAGACTTCGGACTTTTGCATTGCTGCTGAAATCAACAAAAACTTTTGGGATATTGAGATGGAATGAATGTATTTTGTATTGTGAGGACACGAATTAGGAGGGGTCAGGAGCAGAATGCTGTAGTGTGAATGTACGTGTACCTCCAAAACTTGTATGTTGAAAGTTAAACCCCAATTTGCTGGTATTAAGAGGTGTGGCCTTAGGGAGGTGATTAGGCCATGAGGGCTCCACCCACAGGAATGAGACTAACGCCCTTGTGAAAGATGCTTCCGAGAGCTTCTCAGCCCTTCCAAGTCCTTTGGCCTCTTCTGCCCAGCACGTGGGTCATGTGCAGCCATTCTTCCACTGCGCCACGTGCCTTAAGCCGTGGGGAGACACAGCAAGGAGGTGTCATCCTGGAAGCAGAGAGGAGCCTCACCGGACACCAAAGCTGACAGCACCTTGATCTTGAACTTGTCAGCCTCCAGAATTGTGAGAAATGAATTGTTTATTTACAAATTACCTGGTCTAAGATATTTTGTTATAGCAGCATGATCAGAATAAGAGAGTAATTTTATGTATTTATGTATTTATAAAAACACAAAGTTCCATGGAATTGCCTAAGGTTTGTGGTAGTGCTTGGGAATTGGTCACTTTACACCAAGAGTGGGATGAGGCAGACAGGCAGCTGTCGCCCTGAGCTGTTCAAGAAGCCTGAAGTCTGGTCACTGTTATCCTGGTCAATCTAGCTAAGACCCTGCCCAAAATCACAGGCTAAGGAGAGAATGCAAAGAGTCATTCCCTCCTAAAGGGCTGTGTTCCAAGGGGAAAAATCACTCTGGGTAGATGCATCCTCAGATCAATGAAGATGTGGCCTTGGGTCTATGCGGACGTGGCCTCAGATCCTAGGGCAGGGAGGGGCCCCCTTAGTCTTTACTTAGTCTGCTCCCATAGTCTTCACTTAAAAATGCAATGGGGCTGGGTGTGGTGGCTCACGCCTGTAATCCTAGCACTTTGGGAGTCTGAGGCAGGCAGATCACGAGGTCAAGAGGTCGAGACCATCCTGGTCAACATGGTGAAATCCTGTCTCTACTAAAAATACAAAAATCAGCTTGGTGTGGTAGTGCATGCCTGTACTCCCCAGCTACTTGCGAGGCTGAGGCAGGAGAATCTCTTGAACTCAGGAGACGGAGGTTGCAGTGAGCCGAGATTGCGACACTGCACTCCAGCCTGACGATAGAGTGAGATCGTCTCAAAAACAAATGCAATGGAATATTCTAGTTAGTTTGGGAACCCTCAGAGACCCAGTAGGGCCACCAACGCTTCCACAGCCAGGGCAGGAACCTCGATGGGAAATGGAGTTCTTCAAGGTGGCACAGGTACACATGTGTGCACGGTGTGTGCCTGTACACACAGGGGACGGCGAAGCAAGCATTTGTTTGCATAGAGCCTTTCTGCACGCTCACACACATACAGAGCAAAGTGCACAGAGCCACTGCACCTTCAGGAAGCTTCCAGAGCCCCTTCCAAGTAGACCCCTGGGTCTTCACCCATGGACTATGCCTCACGGTCTCAGGAAGTAACCCATCCTCAGTGTCCAACATAGTGGCTCACCTGGTTGAAAGCTTGCACCAGCAGACAAAATCTTCCATTCCACAGTGAGAACCCAGGCCCAATGCTGCTGCAAGGAGACCCGTCATGCCTTTGCCTTCCATGGAGATGTAAAGGTGGTACAGCAGAGGTTCTCCTCAACCAGAGCAAAGACATGGGAAGGTAAGGGCAGAAGAGTCCCACAGGGAGAAAAAGGTGTGAGGGAGGAGGCCGGGCAAGGCAGAGTGTGAGGGCTGAACCCCAAATCAAGCCTCCCGAACCTTAGGAGCTGTCCAGGTCTTGCCTTGGCTATGAATAAAATATTGCATTTAAAACCCCCAAATATGCTGCGACTGTCCTCTGCCTCTCTGTCCCGGCCTGTCCAGATTGAGCTCTAGGATCCCAGGGGAGAGCAGCAGGGCAGTTATTTCCCACAGTCCTTCCACCTACAGCAGGCAATGGGGGCCCAGTATGTGCAGGGCCTGGGGGAGACAGCAGAGCCCCACCTGAGACAGAGGCCAAGCTCAGCAGCCAGCCAAACCTGGCCTGGATCCGCTTCCAGATGAAAACGCCTCTGTATTAGTGTGTACCCACACCGCTATGAAGAAATACCCCAGACTGGTAATTTGTAAAGAAAAGAGGTATAATTGACTCACAGTTCCGCATGGCTGGGAGGCCTCAGGAAACTCACAACCATGGCGGAAGGCACCTCTTTACAGGACAGCAGGAGACAGGATGAGCCGGGAGGGCAAATGCCAGATGCTTCCAAAACCATCAGATCTCGTGAGCACTCACTCACTATCACGAGAATAGCACAGGGGAAACCACCCCCATGATTTCATTACCTCCGTCCAGTCCCACCCTTTGACATGAGGGATTATTACAACTTAAGGTGAGAATCGGGTGGGGACACAGAGCCAGACCACATCAACCTCAGACCACCACAATCAACAAGGTAGGCAGTTTCCGGGAGTCGCTGAGCAGACATCAAATGGAGTCGCCGCCTCCTGTGTAGAGGCTGTGGCATGGATGCCTCTACGCCTCTACGTTGGAGCCACACTTGGCATCGTGCAAGTCACACCTATCAGACACATGGCCGAGATGAAGCCAGCTGGGCCCCAGCGCCCGTGCCTGTGCACGTCTGTGCTGCCCACTGCAGGTGCGCACTCTCCCGCCGTGCGCCGAGGTGGACACTGTGTGGCGGGGACATTCTCTCTACCTGTCTCTGCCTCTGTGTCTGTCTGCCCCCCACACACATGTGACATACACACACAGTATTGCTGATCCCTGCTCGTTACTATGCACTCCACGTGATGACTGTGGATCCGACCAGGACCAGCACCAGGAATAAGTTCTTCGGCACAACTCAGGAGGGGCACTCGCCCAGCTTTGGAAAGCTTTGATCCATCATCCTCACTTTGAGTACAAATCTCCAGAGACCACATCGCTTTTTAAAATTCATTCCTCATTGCCTTTCTTTTTTCTCTCCTATTCCTCTCTAGATGGTGGCAGCAAAATTCAAAGCGACAGAATCTCCCCAGGAAAATGACAAGACAACGGGACCTGACCTGAGGTGGCCACGGCCCTCCCCTCCGATAGTTCCTGCCTGGGGCCTCTGCTGCTCTAAGTCTCAGGGGACATCAGCTTTTTTCTCAAGAGGATCCATCCCTTGGAGGTTTTCTCTCAACTTCTACACCCAGAACTTTCTCCAAAACGGGAAGCGTGTTAGCTGGGAATGGCTCGTTTCTAGCAAGCCTGCTCCATCTGCACAGGCTCGGCGCTGCTGGGATCTGGGCTCCGTCCTGACTTGTGATTCTGATGCTGTTGCCTTGGGATCCTCGCCGAAATGCCACCACCAGGCTGGCTCCCTTATAATCGCCTCTTGCCCACTGGGAAGGTAAAATCGCGTCTAATCAGGAGGAGGAGGCATCGGAAGCACTGTGACGGAGAGGTGGTGAGGTTTTCTTCCTCCTAGCCCTGAATCATAGCCTCTGAATTGTTCAACAGCTGTCTTTGCCCCTCTTGGAGAAAGCCCCGTCTGCTCCCCCTTCCTCACTGCGTAATCCTTCCCATACGCCCCTGCTCTCTGCCATTTCTGAAGGGCACATGGGGCTCCTGTTACCTGAGCCCTTTCCCCTCACAGGTGCCTGCAGGCTGAGGCTTGCTGTGGAGGCCTCTTCAAGGGACGCCTGGCCCCTGGACATCCTCCAAGTTGGCAGCTTCACTGAAGAGCTGCTGAGAGAAAGGCCCTGGGGGCAGCCTGGGCTGGCCTGCTGAGCCAAGGAAAAGCTGCAGGGACCTGCTGCTGCCAGAGGGGATGTGTGCCGGGTTCCTACAGGAGACCAAGGCGGGCGGAGACCAGCCAGGACTCCTGCTCGGGGACAGCAGGGCACAGGGTCACGCAGGGCTCTGGGCTCGGCCCAGGTTTTGAACCAACACCACCAGCTGCCTGGTGGCGGGAAATGACACAAGTGCCAGGCTTGGTTTTCAAACCCCTGCTCCTCCATCTCCTGCCATTTAAGGTCGCATCGCACTGGATGTGAGCCAGGCAGGTGGAGCTCCGCATGAGCTCCATGAGGCAGGTGCAGCCACCCAGGGAGGCAGCATGGCCTGTCCCAGGAAGAGCCACCATCAGCTGGAGCAGAGCCCGGTGAGGGCTGCGTGGGTGCTCCCAACTATGTGGGCAACAGGCCTAACTGTCTCTGTCCCCACGAGCCACGGGAAGGTTGCTCAGGTGCCATGGACGCGTCCATGCCTGGGTGTTGTTCTCTTCACGGCCCAGCCTTCTCCCTCTTTCCACACACACGGTGTGGAAACACGGGCCAACATCTCCCATCCGCTGCCCTCTCCTGTGCCGGAAGGGATGCGTCAGCACACCCTGTGCCCTCTGGCCTCATTTTTCATGGTGTTGCTGCCATCTGGTTGTCTGCCCGTCCCCACATTACTCTCGCCGTCTGGTGGCAGAGACCTTGTCTTCCCCATCTCTGTATCTCCGGCCCCCAGTGGCCCTCAGTGCATATCTGCCAAGGGAAATACATGTATAAAGTACATTCGCGTATCATAGCCTGTGAGGCAGACACACCTGGAATCATTGTTCCCGTTTTGCAGAGATGTCTGTCCCTAGACCCCGGTCTTTGACTGCTGCGGCCTGACGGTGTGGGCAGATGATGAGGCGCATCAGAAGGACGCAGAGAAGGGAGCGTGGAAGGCCGTCTTTCCTGCAGCTCCCTCCCTGCGAGGCCACCCTCGACCGGCCTCAGGCCAAAGAACACCGGTCCCAGCAAATGTCCCTGCCCAGCCCCCAGGGCTTGATCCTGCCCACAAGGTGCCTTTCAGGCCTGGGCCGGGGAGGCCTGGACCCACAGCAGCCCACACCTTGCACTCGTGTCTCCCTGACTCCACCAACAGTCTCCATCCCAGGTTCAACTCCTGCGTGAGCTGCCTCCTGCTCAACGTTGGAATTCTAATGGATGCAAGCACCATGTCTCTTTATTTTACACATTGAACATGAGATCCTGAAAATGGTAAAAGGGTGGACACAATACCCCAAAGCCAGGCGGTGGCACGGCAGTCCCCATCCTCAGCATGATCTAGGCTCTCCTCCGTGCAGGGGAAATCTGTGCCCACTCTCAGCTCTCCACACTGTAAGATAGCGTCTCATGTGTATATGTGTTTGTGCACGTGTGTATGTGTGCACATCTGCACACATCTGCATGTGGGTTCATGCCCGCTCGCAGCTCTCCGCATTGCTGAGACAGTGGCTCGTGTGTGTGTGTGTTTGTGCATGTGTGTGCATGTGTGTACACCTCTGCATGTGGGTTCATGCCTACTCTCAGCTCTCCACATTGCTGAGACAGTGCCTCGTGTGTATGTGTGTGTGTTTGTGCATGTGTGTATCCTGCATCTGTGCACATATGCTTATGATTATGTGTGGACATGTGGACATGTGTGTGGTGTCTGTGTATGATCATGCATGGACATGTGTGTGCACATGTGTGTGTCTGTGTGTATTTGTGAATACACATGTTTGTATGTGGTGTCTGTGTACGTTTGATATACGTAAACCTGTGTGTACACATACCTGTGCCAGTTAGGGTTAGGGTTTGTTCATGTGCCTGCATATGTGAGCATGTGTGTACATGTGAGTATGTCTGTGTGCTTGTGAGTGGGTACATGTGTGCATTGAGTACATGTGTGAACACAACTTCAGGTGCATGCATGTGTGCATGTGAGTGGAAGGAGGCAGGGTGCTGAGGCAGGCTTGCCCAGGAACAGAAAATCTGGGCATAGAGTGAGGGAGCATCTCGGGGGCCCAGCCAGGGAGAGGATGGGAACCCACACAGGAGCAAACGCCTCCCCGCTGTGGGACTTTCACAGCCTGCCCGAGCCACACATCTGTCATTTTCAGTTCACACGCTCGTCAGCCAAATTCACCAAAGGTACGATGATGAAATGTTCCTTCCACCATGTGAAAGATGATGAGACAGAGGCCCAGGGAGCATTTGCCTGATATCACCCAGCAAATGAATTTAAAATGAGGAAGAGAACCATGCTAACTCTCACCACCTCTGCAGTGGACTGACCATGTTGGGCACCTGGGTCTGTGTGACAAGCCGGCTGCCAGGCACTCTCTCAGGTCCTTGGTTTCCTCGTGTATCACAAGAGGGGTTCAGATTCCCTCCAAGGCCTCTTCCACCTCACAGGCTAGAGATGGGACGAAAGACTCCCAGGGGTGTCCCTGTGAACATCTGTCCTGCCACACACAGGAAGGCCAGAGCTCAGCTCCCACCATGCCCTCCTCTGCCTGAACCAGGCTCGCGGAGAAGTGCATCACCCCACGTGCCCTTCAGGTGTAGTTCCCATGGCCCCCTGGCCACAGCTGCAGCGCAGTCTCTTCCCGGATACACTGTCTCTGAAACGTGATGCGTGTACTTTGGATTTCTCCTTTCCCTCTATGGTAAAGCACAGAAACACCATAGGGAATCTATCAGAGACAAGAGCATCTGCGGAACAGCTTCTCCTCACCTTGCCGCGGAGAATTTGAAGGAGTTGAAGGCAATCAAAACCTCACGTGAAGTGATAAACCAAGGTAGATAAAACCCCAGGGTCTGAGATAAGAGCTTAGTCTCTGTCCATAGCCACCCTGGCCACTCCCATCCACATTAACTCCAGTGGCTTCCGCAGGCTCAGGCCCCTACACTAAGCAGCAGAATTGAGATGGAAAAATAGTCAAGGAAAGACACAGAGGAAAACCATCAAAAGTGATACCTCAGGTTGTCTCTGAGCCATTAAAAACAACAAACAAACAAACCAAAAGCAGTGAACTCGATTGAGATCTTAACAGTGGACGTCGCCTCCTAGTTAGGCATCCTTTATCTCATAGACAGAGGCTGCAAATTTCATTTCATAATTCCAAACATTCAAGCTCATCTTCCAGAAAAGCATTTGCAGAGCCGGATGTTGTGAGTTCAGAACAGCCCATCCCATAAAGCAGGTGGGTGAGCCCAGCTGCTGAGCCTCTCCTGCCTGTCCCGAGGGTTTGGACAGCCTGCCTGGGGCACAGACGGGTACTGTGGGTGACAGCTCCCATGCCTCCTCCCGAGGCGTCTCCCCTCCCATCCCCTTCTGTTTCAGCAACAAATTGTTGGTCTTCAGCTACCCTGGCACATTTGCTCTATGGAAACACATCACAGCAGTGCTGGCACGATGACTGTGAGGACGGCAGAGGCCAGGGCTCGGTGGACAGGGCATTGCTAGGGCAGCTCTGCTTCTTTTTTACCATCACGGTCAAGCGGAGGAGGAGAATGCAGTGGTGGTGTGGAGATGCACAGGCACTGCTGTGTGTCCCCCTCTGTGACCACCGCCAGGGTTCCAAAGGAATTTCATAACCTGTAATGCAGTCTTTGCGGCTGGCCACCTCAAGGGGGACCGTCTACAGGCTTAGGGACCCCCAAGGTGCTGTTGCAACCCCGTGTGGATGCTTACTCCGTGCCAACCACCCGCTGGATGCTTGGCAACCTGTGGCCCTCCACTCGCACCAGGACCATAACACAAGGCCCATTTCACAGGTGAGGGCATGGAGGGACAGAGAGGTCCGGGAACCTCCCCCAGCTTCCACATCTGAGAGCGGGCGTGATCCAGCTGCCCTCTTCCCAGCCCTGAGACTGGAGTTCCTAATCCGAGGATTTGCACTTCCCGGGAAAATGTGCCATGACATGTTTCTCTCCAGGCCCCAGTGCAAAAATTTCAGCTCCAGAGGGAGTCTCAGGGCAGCCCTCATTCCAAAATTAGCCCAACAACAAGCAGGACCGTGCTGGAGCTTAGAACCTCAGAGCTGCTAAACACTGTACATTCACCCGCGAGGAAGCACCCGCCCAGCCTTGGAGACATCCGTGCTGCTGACAAAATCAAAACCAAAGTGGAAAAGTGAAAAAGAAGACCTTCCCTCTTAACCACTGCAGCTCCGAGATGCTTTGCTCTTACAGCATGCAGAGAACATGGGCATTTCCTCCACACCTGTGTGTTTCCTTCCCTGGCGGGGCAAGCGGCTGGGTGGGGTGGCACCCAGCTCTCGTGGCTCCATGGGTCCCGGTGCTGCTGTGGCCTCCCTCATGGCCACCCTAAAGCCAGCCAGGCTGCGCCCCTCAGGAAATTCTACTCACTGCCCACCGTGGGCGGCCTGGGAAGAAAGCAGAACTGCTCTGGTCACAAGTGAGCACTGTTCTCTTGGGGACCCCACCCTGATGCTGGGAGAGAAGGCGCCTGGGGCATCTGTCACTCCTGATGCAACCCCAGAGCTGAGATCCTTGGAAAAGCTGCCAGGTCACCTCCCTCCCAGCCACACTGAGACACCACGGCTATGATTACAAAGTATGCAGGGACAAGGGCACTCAGGTTCTGTAGGTGACAACCTGGGGCAGCTAGAAACACACACCACAGCATGCCACGTACACAGACCCACCACAGGACAGCGCACACACACAAACCGTACACACCACAGCACAGCACACACATACACACACACACACGCAAACCATACACACCACAGCAAATACACACACACACAAACCATACACACGACAGCAAACACACACACACACAAACCATACACACCACAGCACACCACACACACACAAACACAAACTATAACAACAGAGCACAGCACATACACAAACACAAAACATACACACCACAGCAAACACACACACACACACAAACCTTACACACCACAGCATACACACACACACACACACGCAAACCATACACACCACAGCACACCACACACACACAAACACAAACTATAACAACAGAGTACAACACATACACAAACACAAACCATACACACCACAGCAAACACACACACACACAAACCGTACACACCACAGCACAGCACACACACACACACACAAACCATACACACTACAGCACACACACACACACAAACCATACACACCACAGCAAACACATACACACACAAACTGTACACACCACAGCACAGCACACACACACACACAAACCGTACACACCACAGCAAACACGCACACACACAAACCGTACACACCACAGCAAACACACACACACACAAACCATACACGACAGCAAACACACACACGCAAACCATACACACCACAGTAAACACACACACACACAAACCATACACACCATACCACAGCACACACACACACACACACACAAACACACACACACAAACTATACACATGACAGCAAACACACATACACAAACACAAACCACACACACCACAGAAGAGCACACCACACACACACAAAGCATACACACCATAGCACAGCAAACCACACACAAACCATACACACACACACACAAACCATACACACACACAACACACAAACCACACACACACACACACACACAAACCATACACACACCACAGACACCACAGTACACACACCGTATCACACATACCACAAGTGCACACCACAAGCATGCGCCCCACATGCACACACACCGCACACACACAGACACACACAGCACCTTTCCCACCAGCACAGCCGCTCTGTGGTTGGAGGAAGCTGGTATGGTCTTTGTTGTTCTTTGCTTCGGAAGCTGTGAGCCCAGCAAGTCCATGTGTCCCCTCCTGCCGCACACGTGACCTCACGTGCCCCCACCTCCCTCTCCCTGTCCCCTCTCTTTCTCCCCCGCTCCCCGACCCCCTCTCTCTCCCTGCTGTGGTCCTGGGCTCAGGCTGGCAGGAATTCTAGGAGGCAGGGAAAATGGAAAAGCGACAGACTGCAGGGGCAGTTGGGGAGACACCTGCTGCCCACAGGAGACCAGCAGCCAGGCACCCAGCCTCAGCCAGGAGCTGGGCACGGCCAAGGAGGAATGCAGGAAGGATCGGGGAGGGCCTAGGGGACAGGAAGCCAGGGAGGGAGGGAGGACTGTCTGGAGGACCTGGAGGGAAAGGCAGCCAGGGAGGGTGGGGAGGGAGGGAGAACTGAGGGAGGGCCTGAGGGGGAAAGGAAGGGAAGCGGCGGGGAGAGCAGGGGAGGGAGGATGGTAGGGATGGACTGGGGGGAAGGGAATCCAGGGAGGGTCCCCTGACCCTCACAGATGGCCCCAGACACATGCCCCCCCATGCAGGAGAGAAAGCAGGTGTGTGGGGGGTGTCTTCCGGTTACAGTGATAAACTGCCTTATGGAAAAGGGGCTTGAGCCTTCTCAATGAGTAGCACCCTCCTTGGTAGGGACTCTAGGGGAGGCTGCTGCATTCACAACCCCAGCCGCCCCCACCAACTGTGCTGCATAATGGGAGGAAGGCAGGACTGGAGGGAGGGCCGGGGGGAAGAAAAGCCAGGGAAGGAGGGGACAGAGGGAGGACTAGGGAAGGGCCTGAAGGAGAAGGGAAGGGAAGCCAGGGAGGGAGAGCAGGGGAGGGAGAACTGTGGGGACAGACTAGGGGGAAGGAAATCCAGGGAGGGAGGGGAGGAGGGGAGGACTGCGGGAGGGCCTGGAGGGGAAAGGAAGCCAGGGAGGGAGGGGAGGGAGGGAGGACTGGGGGAGGGCCTGGAGGGGAAAGGAAGCCAGGGAGGGAGGGGAGGAGGGGAGGACTACGGGAGGGCCTGGAGGGGAAAGGAAGTCAGGAAGGGAGGGGAGGGAGGGGAAACTTCAGAGAAGCTTCCAAGGCTAAGCCCTTTCAAGCAGGGGGCTCCTGGCCTGGTGAAGGCAGAGACCACCCATTCACTCCCCAGAGCTGGGTTCCAGCCTCCTCTCCTCTCCTCCTGGGTTCCAGCCTCCTCTCCTGTTCTCCTGGTTCCAGCCTCCTCTCCTGTTCTCCTGGGTTCCAGCCTCCTCTCCAATCCTCCTGGGTTCCAGCCTCCTCTCCTTTCCCTCCTGGATTCCAGCCTCCTCTCCTCTCCCTCCTGGGTTTCAACCTCCTCTCCTGCCCTTCCAGCCTCTCAGCTGCCCTTCCCTCCCCTCCAGGGTCACAGGGATGCTGCATAAGGAATTGTCCCCAGTCTCAGGCATGTACACAGGCCCTGGGTGGGTTCACAGGGCAGCTCTGCCTCAGGCTGCAGGCAGCTCCCTCATCACCCTCCACCCCACCTGCTTGAACCAGAGGCCAGCCATTCTGGGTCAAAGGGTGTCCCCCAAAAGGATATGTCAAAACCTCACCCCCAAGTACCTGTGAACCTGGTTTTATTTGGAAATACGATCTTTGCGGGTGTCATAAAGTTAGGAGGTCACTAGGGTGGGCTCTGATCCAGAATGATTGATGTCCTCAGAAGAGAAGAGAGACAGACACTCAGGGAGGAGAGCGCCCTGTAAGGAAGCAGGTGGAGATGGACTGAGTCGGAAGGCAGGGAGCACGAGAAGTGTGCTCCCCTCGGTGAGCGAGCAGGCCCTGCAGACGCCTGGATCGGACTTCTCGTGTCCGGAACTGGGAGGGAGCACACTCCCCGTACTTGAAGCCACTCGGTGAGCAGTGCTCTGTTCTGAAGGGCAGAGGCTCCGGAGGGCAGACGTGCAGGAGCCCTCAGGCTGAAGCGATCGGGGAGCACGGCCACGGCCACCCATTCGCCTACGGGCCAAGGCAAGGACTGGGAAAGGCACTCTGTTCCCATGAACAAGGCAAGGTAAAGAGCGGCAGCCTCTCCTCCTACAGCCACCTCCCAGGGCTCCTTCCGGCTGCACGCGACCACGCTAGAGCCGTTTACATGATGGCCTTGTCTCTTACTTCTTCCCTGCACACCACACAAACACCACACATACCATACCCCAGCACATCCCACATATATACATACACAAATGCACTAAACATGTGAACACACACACCACATACACACATACCCATGTATATACACAAGCACATGCATGCATGCACAAGCATGCAGACATACACATGGACACACCCACCACACATATACACAAAAACACATGCACAAACGCACCGCATACACACATACCCACATATACACACACAAACATGTGCATACGTACACAAACACCACACACATACACATGAACACACCCACATACACACAAACATGCACCACATACACACATACACATATATGCACACAAACACATGCATACATGCACAAACAACATATACACAGACACATACCACATACACATATATATGTACACACAAACACATGGAAACACACATCTGCATGTTCAAGCACACACCACACGCACACATACACTATACACATACAAACATGTATCATATACATGCAAACATATATACATAAGCACACATACACACCACATACACTTATGTGCACCCGAACACACACACATGCAAACCTGCACAAACACCACACACATACATACACACACATATACATATGAACACAAACACACACCACAAACATGCACATACACAAATACATAAACATATACCACACAAGTGCCACAGAGATGTAAACACACAAACACTGTATATACACAGACACAAAAACACGCACAAAATCATATACAATTACATACATACACACACATGAATAAACGCACATCTGCACACACACGATATACACATGTACATACACACACCACACACACTGCATACACAGAGAGACAAATACATGCACACATGTACAAACACACATTCATGCATGCACACACACACACCAACACACGCACACACATGCACTCACATATATACACATAACACACTCACAAATGCAAACTACACACATGCATACGCACATATATTCACACACACGAACCCACACCACACACTGACAAACACACACACACTTGGGCTTCAGTTACACAGAAAAGAGATTGCTCCATGCAGTTTGTGAACTTTCTGGCTCCGCGTCTTCTCTATGCAGTGTTCTCCTAGGCCACCTGGAATGGGGCCAAGGCAGCTCCTTACCTTTTCTTCCTTATTTCAAAGCTCCGTTTCCACAGCTTTTACCACTCTCCATCTATAATTCTGTGTGTCATGTGAGTCTCCCCAGCTACAGTAGACTCCAGCAACCATGGGCTGTGTTTTCCCATGTTGTATTCTCAGCTCATAACATCTAAGAGTCCTCCCAAAACATTTAGTCCATGGAAATTGGATAAATAAAATAAAGAATGGATAAATGGACAAATACATAAATTAAATGCAAACTGAGCCCATATTATCGACAATGGGTAAAATAAACCTTCATAAGTTAAGGAATTTTAGAAATAGAGCATTTAAAATAGATCTAGAAATACATCTTCGAAAAGGGGACAGTTTTGCAAAAAGAGGAAATAAATGAGGTCTAGGAGGAGCACCTCATCCGTGCTTACGTTCATAGCTGGACACTTACGCAGCCTTGACTCTTCATCCTCCCAGTCCTGGGTTCCTTACCAACACCAGCACATGAGTACCCCTCTAGAGTTGTTACAAAGTGAAATGGAATCGCAGTGGAAAGCCCTGAGTCCACACCTGTCTCTGAGTAGATCTCAATATTGACAGTCTCCTTCCTCCCCTGCCCACCTGCACATTCCTGGTGGCTAGAAGCCTGGCTCAGTGGCACACTTCCAGTGCCCCGAGGCTGACTGATGCACCAAATGAACAAAGAGATGAACGACAATCATCCCTTCCACATCCCTCTCACGAGGCCAGTCCCAGACGTGGAAAGTCAGACTGGATGAATCCTACAACTGACAATCTGACTTTTTTTTTTCAGTTTATATGTCTATAACGTCATCCAAAACTCCATCCTTGGGAACAACTCTATGATATTTTGTCAGACAATCCAAAGAGGTTTTTGAGAATCTCAACTATGTAGCAGCTACAACTGAAGATAGGATAAAGGGTGAAGATCAACATAAGGGGCTATACAGGTGGACGCTGAGGCCCTCAGACTTAATATTTAGTCTTTAATTTTACTTCTATCATCCCGTTTTCTGAGCTACAGCTAGAACAATGTCTGAAAACCATGTGCACTCAAGAAAGCCACGTGCTTCTCCCTGCACGAAGACTCTGCTGTCCTCCACTCTCACATGAAAAATAAACAACTTCCAATCATTTTAAGCACACAATTCACGCTATTGCTAACATTGCTGTAATTACCAATGGTACATTCAGCTTTCACCCTATGACCATCACTGAAGCTCTGGATTCATCTATCTGTAATACGTGGCAAGCAATCCCCATGTTACTGTCGCTGTTTTGCAAAGTGATTGTGCAAAATTCCGGGCGGTGTAACGCATTTGACCCACGTGAAAGCATACGTGTGGGACAAGCAGGTCATGACATGACTTAGGGAGGAATGAAGGGGAGGTGGAGGGCGGGGCCGAGCTCCTTCTTCCATTTACTGCTGCCTGACCCAGAGTCCTCTTACCTTCAGTTTCCTCATCTGTGAAACAGATTAAAATCTTCACAAGCTCGCAGTGGGCAGTGCACGTAATAATGCTTTGCACGTTGTCCAACTTTAGAAAGACATTAGTGATGATTATAAAATTTTGCTGAATACCAGGTCATCTCATTTTTAAGCTCAGTAGTTCATTGAGCCCCATAATGTGCCGTCCGTGGGCTCCCCCCACAGGGAATCCTTCTCTGTACCTCCCTGACTGATCTCATCTGCACTCACGCTTTTCACTTCCATATCCATGGGGTGAGACAAACCATTCTGCACCCAAAGTTCTGTTGCTGCCTAAACTGGAGACTTGTTCCCAGACCTGACTGTTGACTTATCAAGTCCCAAACGTAAGTCCCTATCTTTCCCACAAAACCTGGCCCTTTTTGTTTTCCTCCTGCTCCAGGACAGTGGCATCACTGTTGACTCACCCGAGCCAACCACGAAGGGTCCACAGTCAGCTTCTTCCCTTCTCATATCTCCCCTGACAATCCCATCCATTGGATCACTACATCCTGGTAATTCCACCTCCAAAAGATTTGTTATTTCCACTGCCTGAGTCCGGGACCCTATCAGCTTTCCTCAGGACATCTAGTTTGCATGGTTCCAGTCCTGTCCCACTTAATCCCAACTTTCCCTGAAGCTAGGGATACTTGCAGGAAAATCTAAATTTTCTCTTCATGTGTCTGCCCATGCAGCTCAATCTACTTTCTGGATACGTAAGTCCAGCCCCATATCAAGGCCCCAGACATCAAAACAAACAAACAAAAAATCCCTCAAGTCAAGCTTTATACCTGTATGAAGTTCTTGGGTTCAGCAAGATTCTTTTAGGCTCCATGCCTTCTCTGCATATGTCTCTCTCTGCATATCAGTTTCTACTGAATCACCCCCAAGTCACAGAACTCTGCTGAACACTGTTGTTTGACAGCAGTACCCGCATGCCCATGCTTTGAAGGCTCCCTGACAGGCAGGGGCCCAACGAAAGTCATTCACGTAAAATTTAGGATGCAGAAAAGGAAGAAGAATATATTTCTCATCAGCAATCATGGGCTGTCATATATTTGTCAGCGGTCAGCTGGCAGATGTAGTATTTTTCTACCAGATTCCAGGCACCTTCATTAAAATCACCCACTCTGGGCTCTGTAGCAGGTATTGTGGTGGCGTCCCTGCAATGCCTACAGCCTCCTCATCTCCTTGTAGGCTTCCCATTAACTCACACCTATCTGTACGTCCTGAAAGCAACAGTGGCCTTCCTGGCCATCACTCCCCAGAGACTTACACAGGTCTGTATATATCTATTTCCTTGTATTATTTCCTTACTGCTCGAGATACTTAGAGTGGCTTCTGTTTTTCTGATCTTCAGTCTTAGAATATTCCTACCACTTGTGCTTATGAGTGACACAGCAGTGCCTCTACCAGAGGAGGTATCCAATAGTATTGCTTACCCTGAACGGAAACTGCCCACATCCATCCACCTCCTCAGAACTCAGAAAGGTAAGCAGGCAGCCAGTATCTCCTTGTCCTCTGCTATTTCTGCCCATCTTTAGGCATAAGAACAAGATGGAATTGATCATCATGGGAAGAGGCATGAGCCCTGATAGGATCATCTCCAGTCCTTAACTCTCATCCATGTTGGAAGCGGCTTTGGGGCTCCCACCAGTCGCCTAAAGTCCTGAAGGGATGCTGTTCTTCTACATGCCACCCAGCAAGGCGTCAGGTGAGACATTTCACAAAACGTGTCCAGTGCGTGGTCCAGAGGGCTCTCCCTCATGGGGCCTGGCACGCTAACTGCTCAGTCACGTTACTTACCTGTTATCAGTAATGTTATCACTCACCTACAACCTCCCCCCGCCACCTACAGCTTCCAATAATGTGGCAGGTTTCTGCTCATTCCCAGCTGTTGAAATATACCCTTCATAAGAGAGGAAGTACAAATGCTTAATCAATGTATACAAAATGGCCACCTCCATTGATTAAAAAATATTATAATAAAATGATCTGTTTTAATAGGTCATTGTCAATGTTGACAGTGGTTATAGATACAAACTTTACCAAATGCTCTGTTACATCCTTCCAGAAGAGCTATGCTTTTTAAACCTTTCTAGGGAGCAATTTCCTTGTGCTTATTAAGAATTTTTAAAACATTCATATTATTTGAGGAAAAGACAGACTATAAAATACTAACAGAAGTTTTGACCCAAAGTAGTCTGGTGTGATCAATTTCTCGGAAGCCACGGGCTGCATGCTGCAAATGGAAAGCCACGTCACTTTGTTACACCATTGTCTCACAAACCTGCTCTCTTAACTACTTTCCCCTAACTCTCAACAAAAATGTGGACAGGACCCATAACTTTTCCAGACATTCTTGGGTCATAAGAAGTTCTCTAGTCAATTGCAGATAATAGGAAATCCAATCAAATATGATATCAAAACGACAGGCTCTTACCAGTTAAAATCTGTCTCTTCCTAGAGCGTAAACTTCCTCTGTCCAGGAAAGCTTCAGTGAGGAAAGTGTGGAATAGAAGGATGGGTCACTGGTGGCAGGAGGAGAAAGCTCCTATTTGACTGGTTCTGTTATAACTACTTGTTTTTGCCATCAAATTACAAACGCTGATCTTTTCTCTTGGGAAAACATCGAGGTCTAACAGCAGGAAATTTTCTAAGCAAAATACTACTTGATGTAATTTAATTTGATGTAATATTATAGCACCTTTAAAAATGTTACCTCTTTAAAAAGTTTTCAATTACTTAGAAAAACACTCATGATAATGTGTGATGCATTACATAGTATACAAAATTATATCTACCATTTGAGGGAAAGAAAATTTTCATAGAAGAAAGACTTGAATAAACTATAGAAGAAGATAATAGTATTTATCTCTGTGTGGATGGTTAAAGGGTTTTTTTACCTTCTTTTTATAATTTTCTGCGAGATTCAAATATTTTCCAATGAGGGTATACTATTTGGGTAATCATCAAATAGAATTAAGACTAAAAATTAAACAGAAAACGTGAGCATTGATTGTCCAGGCCTGAGTGCCCTGCAGCCTTCCCCTTCTTCCCCTCTGATTTGTTAATAAGTTTATAGGTTAAGTCATTCCCTCTAAGGAAGCAAGATTTAACCCTTGAGACATCCAGGCAACATCTAAACACTGTCATGGTAAGCAGGCCAAAGGGGAGTGATTCTTGGCCTCTGACTGCCCCTCAGAAAGTCCTCACTGCCAAGAGAGAGCTTCATCCGGTAGACGGTTGTGAGTGCCCGCTTGTGTGAGTCGGGTGAGAGGACCGAAGGTCTCCAGCAGGCCTCCTCCTTTGATATCCACATCCAAGAGCTCCTCCCCATCAGCCCTCCTCTCTCATCCCCATGTGCCCTCTTGGTGATGTTATTCAATCCCATGGTTTTCAATTTCACTATGGCTGATAAAGCCCCAATTTATATTTCCAGTCATCACTCCTGTCATAAGCCCCAGACTCTTCACCCAATGCCTTCCAACCTCACAATCAGAATTTCACACACATCTCAAAATTCTATTTTAAAATTTAAATCTTGATATCCCCCAAATCCACCTCACTTTCTGTCTTTCCCCAGCTCGGAACACATCCTATGTGACATCCCAATTGGTAAAGAGATCATAATCCCCATTATTACCCAGGCCACAAGAATTAATAATTCATTCCTGACTTCTCTGTGCTTTGCATCCTACATCTGCTGCACTGGCAAATCCTGTGGACCCAGCCTCTAAACACAGGGTTCCCCCATCTCTACCTCTGGGCATTACATTAATAACACCCAGCCTTGATGGGGCTCTAAGCCCTTCCCATAGGTATCACCTCTCCAGTCTTAGCTATCAGGATGCCGAGGCACAGGATAGCTAGGCAGTCTGCTCCAGAGCACACAGGCAGGCTGGCTCAGTGATGGCACAGACATGCGAGAAAGCAAACAAGTGACGGAGTGGACAAGAGATACACTGAACAAATGACAGAGGGAACGCATGGTGGGGAGAGCGTGGTAGAGTTAGCACACGATAGCGAACGCATACACGATAGAGTGAATGTGTCATCGCAAATATGTGATACACTGAACACATGAGAGTGAACGCATGATAAAGTGTGATAGTGGACATGTGATAAACATGTGACAGGGTGTGTGACAGAGTGAACACACAATAGGCTGAACGTGTGAGTGAACTATGATAGAGCAAACGTGATAGAGTTAATGTAATAGAGTGAACATGTGATAGAGCGAACGTGTGAGAGTGAACATGTGATAGAGTGAACTTGTGAGAGTGAGCATGTGATAGAGTGAATGTGATAGAGTGAATGTGATAGAGTGAACGTGTGATAGAGTGAATGTGATAGAGTGAATATGATAGAGTGAATGTGATATAGTGAATGTGTGATAGAGTGAATGTGATAGAGTGAACGTGTGATAGAGTGAATGTGACAGAGTGAGTGTGATAGAGTGAACGTGTGATAGAGTGAATGTGACAGAGTGAGTGTGAGAGAGTGAACATGTGATAGAGTGAACATGTGATAGAGTGAATGTGATAGAGTGAATGTGATAGAGTGAACATGTGATAGAGTGAACGTGATAGAGTGAATGTGATAGAGTGAATGTGATAGAGTGAATGTGATAGAGTGAACATGTGATAGAGTAAATGTGATAGAGTGAATGTGATAGAGTGAACGTGTGATAGAGTGAATGTGATAGAGTGAACGTGATAGAGTGAACGTGTGATAGAGTGAATGTGATAGAGTGAATGTGGTAGTGAACGTGTGATAGAGCGAGCACATGACAGTAGACAGGAAATGGAGTGAATGTGTGAAGTTGAACATGAGCTAGAGCGAACATGTGATCATCAATGTGTGAGTTCATGTGTGATATAACGTGTGGTAGAGTGAACACATGACAGAGTGAACGTTGACAGGGAATGTGTGATAGTGATTGAGAGGGACAAGGTGGAGGAAGAGGAAGACCCTGAAAGGGTGGTCTCATCAGGGCCCATGGCCTGCCCAGAAGGGGCTCACCCCCAGTGTTCTGGTAAAGGGGCAGGGCCAGGGAGTGTGAGCCCGGCAACCTCAGGCAGGCAGGGCCTGCAGGGGCTCAGGCAGCCTCTCCCCAGATGTCCATGATCGAGTCCCCTGCTCAGCTGAGTGCGCCTTCGGGACACTTGGGGCCCTGGCAGGGGAAAGTGCACCCTGGCCACAGGCTCTGGCTCCAAAGAGTGCTCAGGGCGGGGCTCAGGGTGGAGTTTGGGACAGTACGTGAATGGCCTCACCACGGGAGGAGAAGGATGGCCTTCATCTTATTCCAAATGCGTGTTCTGAAGGAGTCTCAGACATAAAAGAGAAGAAAGTGACACCAGCCTTTCTCCCACTTCACGTCTTGACCTCCTCCCTGCACACATGTTCTTACTATTTCTGGGAGTCTGTTCTGGCTCTGCCTGTGGTTTCTCTACAACCTTTCACTCTTAGGTCATTTAGGGGCATCAGTGGATCGGAAACCTCAAGAAGGTCAGCAGATTTTTAAAAAAATCTTTCTCCAACCACACCTTTCCTCCTAGTGTGCTGCAAGTAACAAAAGGACACCAGGCAGCCACTGTGGCTATGCAGACAGGTGCACAACACCTCGCAGAGTTCTGCAGGAGAGGGGGACAGACAGCTACAGGCCTTGTGCTCCTCCCGACTGTGTGCATGGCGGAGCCTCCCGCCGTCTCTGTCTCCCTGCAGCCCTTTGCCTTTTGGGCTGTTCCCTCACCTGCTCCCCACACCCAGGCTTCCCAGAGCCCACTTCCTAGCTGGTAGATGCAGAGGCGCCAATGATGTGGGCAGAGGGCAGGGACTGAGGCCATGAGAAGATGCCCTGGCCCTGGAGGAAGTCAGCGGTGACCTCAGACTGCATGGTGACCAGCAGAAGAGAACAAGGCCAAGGCCACTGACGGCCGGGCTCCAAAGGGGCAGGGCTGTCACAGAAGGGGGCAAAGCAGTGACCTGGAGTGGCAGAGGAAGCATGGGTCACCCGGGGAGAGCCAGGCTGGGGCCACGTTCCCACTGGGATGTGAGCCTAGGAGTGCCCACCACGAGATGAGGGACAGCAGGAGCCGCCACGGAAGGACAGGCGCTGCCCCAGGGAGCTGACCAAGAGCAGCTCCACCTCAGGACCCTCCTGTGAGGGGAGCACGCAGCACCACCACTGCCTTCTTCCCACGGTGGCCGTTCCTGTCACCTGCAAGCAAATGCTGTCACACTGTAAGCGCTACTTCAGTTAAAAATAAATGTAAAAGCCCTGTATAGGACCAACCTGAGGAATCCCAGATGCTCTGTGCTCCAAAGTAGAAAGAAAGACAGAGGGAAGAGATCAGATGTCCCCCCGTCACCCAGCCATGCCAGCAGAACAGCACTTGGCCCAGACTTCAGGCAGCCGACCTCTGAGTCCAGAGGCCCGCACCCCAGGTCTAATGGATCCAGGTGCTGCATCCCAGTAGATTATTGTGTGTGCTGTGGGGGGACGTGGAGCCCCACCGTGCAGGGAGAGCTACAAACCAGACAACCTGACGGCAATTCTGACTCCTGCATCCCCTCCGCATCCACATTATACAAACACACATGACCCGTCAGTGAGCGCTGGGGCCACACCGACCGCCCGGAGCCCCACGACAGACACGTGAACATGGAACGTTCTGGTCCTTTGATGAAAGACCGACCTGCGTCATAGTGGTTCGGACCCTTAGGGGACAACACAGCTCACAGGTGCCATGGATACTACCTTTCAGAGCTGTATCTCCACAGTTCCAATGGTATCATCCAGCCCAGAGGAGGAGCTCAAATGTCCAAATAGGATGAGATCTTCACAGCCAAGGATAGTCAGAGGGTCATCGTATCTGAAAGAGACACTATCGGTGCTGGTCACCCACCAAGTCACCACCTCTTAAGCCTGTCTGGGCAGCTTAAGAGGCAAAGAGTGCGCCCTCTTAGAGAGCAACAGCAGCACCCCACCAATCCTGCACTTTCTGTAAAACCCTCGGGTACAGGTGCCCACGGCTGGTAGACTGAGCCACAGTGTTGAAAAAAATCATCATGCAATTCATAAAGTCAGACAGGAAAATGAAATCAGAGTCCACAGAGCCCAAGAGGCAGTGAAGAGCAGCACCATCCTCCCAAGGCAGGGTGAAGCTGTTACCACCGGATGAAGGTCACGCCAGGAAGCACAGCCATGTCTGCAGAGGCCAGCAGGGAAGAGAAACCTCAGGACCCTCTCTTGGTCAAAACCTCCTCAAACCAGGCAAGTGGACGTGTTTTTCTTGAAAAATCAATGCAAATTTCATCTCTTTTTGCTCAACCAATGGAGACTTAAGAAAAAGTATGCTAATAAAAGATGCAAAGTTGATGTCGTGGCATCGTTAGGTAGCAAGGGAAACTCTCCTGCTTTAAACCACTTTTCCTTTGTAATAGAATTATGTACAGAGAATGGTCAAAATCACAGGACCTTCCAACAAAGAGGACTTGGAAATCTACCTAGTACAAACCTCTTGTCTTACAGATAGGGAAACAGATCCAGGGAGACCGATTTGCCCACGGCCTCGTAAATGAGCTGCGGCATGGCTCGAATCTGGCCCCGCGTGCAGCTCACCAGGAGTGAACCCTGCAAGAAGATGGAATTTGTTGTGGGTTGCAGAGCACAGGAAGGAAGGGGAAGCAGAGGATGTTTATGTTTCTTCAGAACACTCACAGCTATAATAATCAACGTACACTAAGTACTTCCTCATTATCTCATTGAAGGCCCAGCAACCCCACAAGGGAGGTGCCATCACCCACATCATTGCACAGACGGAGGAATCAGGGCTTGCCACACACTCCACCATGTGCCCAGGGCCGCACAGATGAAAATGGCCAAGCTCGATTCAGATCTGCCTCCAAGTCTGTCCTCCTGGAGATGATGCTGTCCGTGAAACTGAACACTGGTGCCTGGAAAGACTGGACGATCACCAGGGCCTGCAATTATGGATTATTTGCCAGCCTGGGATTCTGAGCCTATGCCCAGCCACGGTGGGGTCACGCTCCCGACCCTCCCGAGGTGGCCGCACAGGAGAGGGAGGCTCACCACCTCTCCTTACCTCAGAATAGCACTGTGTCTGTCAAAGGAAAATAAAACCCGGGACCACAACATCACTAAGCCAAAGACAAGCTGGAAACTGCCGGGCACACCTGCCTCCCATTCCATTGCTGATAAGGTCGCTGCAAGATAAGAAGCTACAGCCCTCCCTCACCATTTGCTCACTAGGAAATTCCCTGGGCAAAGGACAGACAAAACTCAGAGTCATCCCTCTGAGGCTCCCCTGAGGCAAATGTATATCTGATGGCTTCCTCTGCCCTATTGTTTACGTAAAAATGCGGATTCACTGGGCCAGACTAACTGCATTCAGCGGAAAGCTGCTCGAGGACTCAAAAGAATGCGGCCCTGTGTCTCCTACCTACTTCTGACCTGGAATCCCCCACTTCCGTCCCGCCTTACCCAAGGGAACCAATGCACATCCTACACCTACTGTTTGATGCCCTACGTCTCCCTAAAATGTGTCAAAGCAAGCTGTACCCCACCACCGCGGCACATCATCAGGACCTCCTGAGGCTATGTGAGGCTCCTGAGGGTGCATGACCTCCTGAGGCTATGTCACAGACACTCCTTAACGTTGGCAAAGTAAGCTTTCTAAATTGACTGAGACCTGTCTCCGATATTTGGGGTTCTAAAGGGACTGTGCTGGCTGCCTGGGGGTAAGTAGAACAGCAGATGAAGGTTTATTTCCCACAGCTTGAGGAAACCTGGGATCTTCCATCTGGGGTGGTGTGGGGTCCCCTGTCTGTCTGGGGTGGTTTGGGGCCCCCGTCTGTCTGAGGTGGTGTGCGGTCCCCTGTCTGAGGTGGTGTCAGGTCCCCTGTCTGTCAGGGGTGGTGTGGGGTCCCCTGTCAGGGGTGGTGTGGGGTCCCCTGACACCTTGGGGTCCCAGGCTCTTCCCTTTCTCCTCTTCCTATAGGCTCCATCTCCACGGTCACCTCATGGCTGCAATATGGCTGCCTCACCTTCAGCCTCTTGTTTTAATTCCAGACCAGAAGAGGAAGGCAGAAGCTTCAGGAGGAAAAGGTGACATCTTCCTTCTCTTCCTGGGCTGGGGAACGGTGCCTGAAGCTCATGCATGCACAGAGAACAAAATCGGGCTTTACTAGGAAAAGAATGGGAGGAATCGGTGCTGGGGGAGCCACAAGGGGCACACGCCACAGTCAGTCAGCTGGCCTTAAGCCACACGTGTCCCTGGTGCTTTGCCATGCCTTTGAGCACGTCCCCGCAAAGCTGAGAAAAATATGATCAAAGAGTCGGCTTTCCCGGAAGCCTTATTGAGGGCATGCAGGGTGGCTGTCCTGATACACTGATGCACTCCATCCCACAGGTCCTCTAGGGAGGGAACACTTCCATCCCCAAGGCCTGCACGCCCCTGGCGTTGCCTGGAGAAGGGGCCACGGCTCCACTGCACTCACTCTGTGTTTCAGTATCTAGTGGATCGCCTAACAAGGATGGAGGGTGTTAGTGTTTACTGCACCAGCAGATTAATTAGTTACTCCTCAACCAATCTATCAATGACTAGCTAGTCCACCAAGCATTGCATGAATTCACCTGGAAGTTGACGGAAGAGATAACACTAAAGAGCTTTCACACCCAACAGAGCACAATGTGCCGAAACCAGCTCTGATGCTACTGAAAAACCACCTCGATGAAGTGCCCAGTGTCTGCACCCTGGCCAGCCCCGGCCCCCTCCAGCATCCGGCAGACTCCGGGCTCAGCAGGGCTGACAGCAGATGTTTCTTGGGCTAGGCAGAGGGCAGAAAGAGAAGAGCATCACTTTTTAAGGAGCTGGTGACTGCAGTGATCTCTAATAGATGCTTCACGGGTGACATGTTTTATGTCACGCCAGGAACCACCTTCAGAGCTTTTCTAGAAAACTGAGGCACCTGGCCTCCTGTGCTCAGGACGAGTGAGGCTGAGGGGCAGAGCCGGGGTGGAGGCTGCAGAGATGCCTGACCCTCATCTGGCCTCATCATCTTTGCTACAGCTCCTCAGAGCCTGTGCCGGCCCCTACCCTTGGAGCAAGTGCTGGGGTCACTCAGCCTCATGGCCTCAGCTTAGTGTGACCACAGCCTCCAGCTTGTGAGGCCACCTTTTTGCTAACGCTAACGTAGCACTTTCAACGGCTAGGAAGCCCTGAAGCAGGACCTGCAGTAGGCCAGTGCAGCTGCCTCTCGGGCACAGATGGCGCCCCCTCCCCACGTGCCCGGCACACCCACAAGGACCCACAGCTGTGCGCCTGGAAGTAGCTCTGGACACCCAAGTAGCCATCACTCTTCCACAGGACAAAACACTCCTGGCCAGACATTCATTCTGCCCGGAGACGCGTCCAAGGTTTCACACACACCCTGCCAAATGTCCATGAGGTGTCCTGTAACTCACAGGGAGCTCCTGCCTGCTCCAGCTCGGCAGAATAATAAACTGAAGAGGGTTCCATGCTGGGGCACAAGTTGGAGGTGGGGGAAGTCATTTTTTTTTTTTTTGAGACCAGGAGTTTCACTGTGTTGCCCAGGCTGGAGTGCAATGGCGCAATCTCGGCTCACTGCAACCTCCGCCTCCTGGGTTCAAGCAATTCTCCTGCCTCAGCCTCCTGAGTAGCTGGGATTACAGGCATGCGCCACCACACCCAGCTAATTGTGTCCCTCAAAGGCACCCCAGGGACAGCAGTCATGCAGCCTCAGGACTGGGATCCAAGGGGCGATGGCCAGGCTGTAGCCAGGCAACCACTGGGGCAGCAGTCATCCCCTGGAGCTTCCAGAGACAACCCCAGTCCTCCTCAGCAGACCACGGGCTTGGCTCTGTCAGCCTCCTGCTCCCCACTCCTGGCATCAGCTACATTAGTCCTAATCCAGGGAAAAGGATGCCACAGTGGCACGTGCCAGCAGGCTCTCCCCGAGAGGAGACTCAGTGCCAGGAGTGGAGCTGTGCAGAGCGTGAAGTTCTAGCAAACATCACCTTTTACAATTTTGACTGAGAGTCCCCACTTTATAGAGCAGGAAGTTTAGTCCTAGGAAGTCTGGACAATAACAAAACATCTATAGATAGCTCGACGCCGCTCTCTGGGTACCCACTCACCAGCACATTTAAATTCCGCTCCGAAGCCTGTAAGGCCGGAACCATTATCATCATCAATTTGCAGATGAGGAAGCCGAAACACAGAGAGGTTAAGTAACTTGTCCAAGGTCACACTGTAAGTGGAAGGTGTAGATAGGGCTGCTGGCAGTGTCTGAGCCCTTCCCCGCTGCCTCTCGCTGCTAACGCAGACCTGCACCCCCATGTGTCAGAAACTAGTCCGTGTGCTTTATAATGTGCATTAACACATAGGATTGTCGTCCACGTGCTTTTTAATGTATTTTAACTCATAGGATTGTCACAGCAACCCTGGGAGGTGGGTGCCAGTTGGCCAGGATGGGACAAAAGGAACATGAGCATCAGAGGGCATGTGGCCAAGGTGACCAGAAGTTCCTGTCTATCCAGACACTGGAAAAGTGCAAACGCACGTGAGCGGGTGAATGGGAAAACATTGTTGTGTGTCTGTACGGCAGAACAGTGAAAGAACGTTCTTCCCATAGACGCAACACAGCAGATGGGCACTCAGGGAGGTCAGACACACGAACACACAGGGATCCTGTCCACATGACACTCCGGAGAAGCCAACCCTCAAGGAGGGACTGGAGATCAGCAGAGCCAAGGGTTGGCCTGGAGAGGGAGCTGACGGGGAGGGGCTCAGGCGAGGCTTTGGGAGAGGGAAAGATTTTACATCGTGATCATGAGAGCGGCTGCGCAACTGTGTATGTCGATCAGAACTCACAGCTGTCTACTTTAAAGGTGAATTTTACTCTCTATGAATCATACCTCACTAAACCTGAGTTAAAAAGAGCCCGTCTCGCCCTAGGACACCATCGGTCTACAGAAGGTGGAGGTCCCAAGCCCAGGACCCAGCGTCACCAAGAGCAGGCCTGGCAAGGTCTCTGTGAGCCGGCCCACAACCTTACCCTGGGCTCGGGTTCGAGCATTCTGGGCTGCCCCATGGGGCTCCCAATGCTTTTGTATTTGTTCATCAGTTATCTGTTAACATGTTTTATAGACTCCTGGTCAGCAATAATGCAAACAGTGAGACCTTTTCCCACTTCCAAACTCAAACGCTGCAGTGGATCTGAGCGTGTATACTGGTCAGTAGCAGACACACGTGGACCTCAGCTGGCCTCCGTGAAGAGGGCAGAGACTGACGGATGCGCAGACTTCCCTTCGGATCCTCATTGGCATTCTTACTGCGTCCTCCGTATGGATTAGTAGGGGTTCAGTGGCATGAGAAAATGGCAGAGGGAGAAATATATCCCCATAGGGACCAGCTCCTGTTGAAGGAGGCAAAGTCCATCTCTGTTTCACTTGTTCTGTGCTTTGCATTCGGAATTAACTCTTCCAACCGCGCGTCTCAACAGCATCAGCCATTTACACTCTGCTTCCCACCCAGTTTCAAGGTAGAACCTGCATTTCAGAGAACTCCTGACAAAGAAATATTATCATTCTTGTGCTCTGCTGCACTCTCAGAAAGGCAAATGGAACTCCTCCTCCAAATACAAGTTTCTGTTCATTTGTCCACATCAGAGATTTGAAAACCAAAATACACACGGTGAAATGATCACGTGCGTCTAGTCAGAAGGTGTGGCAGGTAAAGAGAGGCCAGAATTTCTGACAGACCTGCTCCTCGCAGCCCCAGGCTGCCATGGGCACCCCGCCAGCCTCTGGATAGGGTATCACTGAGTCCCATTGCTGCTACTTTCACGGTGACAGCAGGGCCACTCAGGAGGCACCAATTTTATGGCAGATGCTTTCCTTATATCACATCGTTTCATCCTGAGAGGATTCTTAAGATGGATCACAAGCTCCTCATTTTTACACGGGGGGAAACTGAATTTGGAGGAGATTATAGAACTTAATTCTAAAATATGGATTAATAAATGACAGGCAGAATGTAACTTAAGTAAATAACAGCGTTTATCTTGCACTGCTGGGCGCCCCATGGTTAATGCTTCACGTGTTATAATATTCAAGCTTCACAACCACCCAACAAGCTATGATACGTGGCAGAGGTGGCCGCCTGTTCACCAAAGCCGTGGGCTCATTCTTTCACGTGGCAGAGCTGATGCTGGCGTGGCCGCCTGTTCACCGAAGCCGTGGGCTCGCTCTTCCATGCAGCAGAGCTGGTCTTGTCATGGCTGCCCAGGGACAGCCTTTCCCACCCACTTTGTTCCCAGAATGGCTGCAGGCCTGAGTTCTGCCAGTGGAAAATGAGAAGTGATATGTGGAATTCAAGGCGGGGCTTTAAGAAGCAGGCGAGGCTTCTCCACACTGCCTCTCCAGGCCCCAGAGCACAGCAGAACTGCTGAGTGGAAGCCTCTGTCCTCAGCTCCCCGTGTAAGAGAACATTCGCCAACCAGGGACACTTGTGTGGACTCCTGGCGAGCAAAAAATGTGTTTATGAAATTCAAGGACTTTTATACAAAGCAGCTAATTTTGCATAATGAATCTAACATAATTTTTCCCATTTAATACTCCAAAAAACTGAAGATCAAAGACATGAGTTCCATAGGAGTACAGGGCACCTCAGGTCATCCCGAGGTCTGCCCTCTTCAAGCCTGTGTCCTCTCTGCCTTGCGTCCTGCTTGGTGAAGGCGAGGTCTCTAATTCTTTCCCCCATTCTAGAACCCTAAAGTGAGGGAGGAACCCTCCACCCAGGAGTTGTGCTTTCATTGCTCCCCACGACTGGCGGGAACCTTGGATGGAATGAAATGACCATTGGTGGTGGGATAAGGGCACTCCATAAATGGTCCCCACGTGGCAGGAACAGACTCCCCCAGCCCTACAGCCACCAAAATGAGCAGGTGCCAGAAGAACACAAGGCAACCTGCGTTTCCCTGAAGTTCCCCAAACCTGACATCAGATGCTGGAACCTGCCTCCCTCTCGGAAGGCTCTTAAATCATCCAAAACAATATTCATATATTTCTATCTGACCACAGAATTTTGTACCCAGAGAGTCAGTCAAACCAGCAAAATCCGACTATTATCAGCATTTGCTATTGACAAGCGCTCAGACAAGGAGCAGGCCCCAAGCCACAGGCAGCAGTGCTGGGGTCACCGTGAAGCCGGAGTCTAGAATGGCAGCTGGCGTGTCACGGCTCTCGGTAAGTATCTGCTATATGAGTTGTTGTTTGTAACTGAGAAGCTACGTGGTGTTGCCAGTGATTTTTATCACTAAGAGCATTACAAAACCGTACCACCATCATAGTCATTTCATGAAAAAGGACGTGTTATATTGAAAAAAAAATAGGGAGGGATCATCTCAAAATATCCCTGAAATACATGCCTTTGCCTTTATGAGAAACACACACCTCAGCCACGTCTTCTCTTCTGCTGCACACTGAAGAGTCATCGAGGCTGCCCTGGCATACCACTAGTGTCTGCAATACTTTATGGACGTAGGAAGAGTCAGGTGGGCATCAGCTTGGGTCCTGGTTTTGCCTGTCATTTGCCAGTGACACCCTGGGAGCTCCAGTTCCTTCGTCTGCAAAATGGGATCCTCAAAGACATCCACCTGGCCCCTTGCACGGCGGGTTGCGGTGGCACTGTGGAGCACAATGCTGGGTGCTTCCTGCGGCCTTGGTGTTGGGTCTCAAGAGAAATCTTAGGAGCCAGGAAGGGCTCTCAGCTCCTGAGCGGCAGGGCGGTGGGAGGGAGAGTAGACCTGCTTCACGTGGAAGATTCGTTTCCCCGCTTATGCCTTGTCCCCTCCTCATCCCCAGACAGTGGCCAGAGCATTCCTGATCCAGCAGACAAGGCCGTGGGTGACACATTGTCTCCTCATCTGGACACGCAGCAGTGGCGCTCCCTGCCTCCCTCACAGTGAGCCTGGGCACGTGACGTTCTCGCCAACAGACCTCGCACAGAAGCAGTGTGCCACTTCCAGGCCAAGGCACGGAGAGGGCGCCCCGGCCCATCTCTCTTCTCTGGCCACAGACATTCTGAGGCCTCTGATGCTGGCCTCAGGCAGCCTGGATTCCTGAATCATCAACTGGGAGGAGTCCCATCCAGAGGGCCTCTTATCAGACCGTGACATGCGAGCACAAAAGAGACCTTTGTCCTAAGCCACTGAGACAGTGTCATGACTCTGAATAAGACACCTAATAAAACAAAAGTCAAGTCATCCTCCATCCATCTCACTGGGGTAAAAGCCCCAGAGGCCCTGCATGGCCCAGCCTCCCACTTTTCGGACCTCACCTGTCTCTGCTGGCTCTAACTTCCCTGCAGCGGCCCTGCTTCCTCATGCACGCTGGGCACGCTCCGCCTCAGGGCCTTTGGGCCTGCTGCAGTCCTGTCCTCCGCGATGTGCACGGCTCAGTCATGCACCTTTGAGAAGTCTTCATTCAAATGTCCGCTTTCAGTAAAGCCACTGCTGGCCACACTCCTCATCCCCTTTCCTTGTTTGAAATCGTCCTTAGCACTTATCATCTCTAATATATGGTTTATTTATAGATTTTTATCTTATGTCTTCCTCTAATAAAATGTCTCCATGAGGGCAAGTGTGAGTGTGTGTGTGAGGGAGCATGTGAGTGTGCATGTGAGAGTGTGCATGAGTGTACAAGTGTGTGTGAATGAGCATGTGAGTGTGTGTGTGAGCATGTGAGAGTGTGTGTGTGACTGTGGAGTGTGCATGTGTGTGTGTGAGTGTGTGTGTGTTGTTCACACCTACATTCTTAGTGCCTAGAACAGTCTCTGGGGCATAAAAGAGGTTTAATAATCGCTTGTTGAATAAATAACCTAGGATACATAAACACGTTACAGAGGGAGGAGATGGAAAATAGGAAGAAAAGTAGGAAACTTGTATGAAAGAGACCTTGCTTGAGCTGACCCTGTGACCCGGTGAAGGCCCAGTGGAGCATGTGGCATTCCGGGTGCAGAAGAGACACCAGGGGGTGACATTCTGGGGAAAAGGGGGTGAGGCTGGCTCAAGGTTTCCTCCACAGCCAGTGAGGAACCGTGGCGATGCTGCAATCAAGGCACAATCCGAGCCAGGTCAGTTGCCACGGGGCACGTTCCGGGCTCCCCACATTCGGTCAGCTCCCCGTATGTGTTATCTTACCTTACAAGACAAGGGTATGAGGACTGAGAAGCCCACCTCCCAGAGGTGTCACCGGGTGAGCGTCTCACAGCTGGACGAGGGCAGGCTAGACTCCAAGAGCAGCCGCAGCTCTGGGCCCAGGCCTGGGGCCCGCTAAGCCACACAGTCCGAGGCCTGAGGACTTCCAGGGGGTCTGAACGGTAGATCTGCTGGGTCTCAGGTGCTCCACCCCCCTCATGTGCTCTGGAATCTCCAGGCATAGACTGATGAGGTTGCCAGCAATTGGAGGGGAACACCCACATCCACAGTCACCGTCCTGTGGGGTCGTGTTCGAATCCGTAATTGCTGTGATTGTCAAGTCCTGTTCGGGCTAAGTTGTTCCCATACTCTTGTTCCCCTGTTACGACGCCACATTTCAGAATGCCTGTGTCAAATCTGCAGTGTTCACATTGCCAAAAGGACTAGAGTGGGTTTTATTTTCTTTTGTTTTCTTTACTTTTTTTTCTTTTCTTTTCTTTTAAACACACTGGCTTTGCAGACTATTGAACTTAGGGAAGAGAAGGCAGGAAGAAGGAGAGGGGTCACCACTGCTTTGAGTACCTGCTGTGATTTAAGCATGGAGCCACCTTCATATCAGAACGTCTGGCTCTGCAGACCCTGCCACCTGGAAGGGGGCTGCCAAACACATGACGTCATTCCCTGGCTTAGCCCAAACCTTCCCAACCAGGGGGCATCCAGGCCCTAAAGTCTCCCTCTAGGCCCTG
Source organism: Cacajao melanocephalus (assembly GCA_963573385.1). NCBI lineage: Eukaryota > Metazoa > Chordata > Mammalia > Primates > Pitheciidae > Cacajao > Cacajao melanocephalus. Next base: position 88,277 of record CAUYLG010063539.1, read on the forward strand.
GGGCTCCGGACATCTCACACCCTTGGGACCTGCTGTGCCTGGTGCTGCCCGCAGCGAGGTCCTCACCAAGCTCTGTGCCTGGGCGTGCAGGAGTGACGCGTGCTGCAGTGGCGTGGCCACAGTCCCACAGCAAGTGCCAGGCCCAGTGAGGTCCAGGTCCGAGGTCTCCCCACTCCTGTGGAATTTCTTCCACCAGCCTTCACCACATCATCTTCAGGACTTTAACCCAGATGTCACCAGCTCCCCACAACAGAGCCACCTTTCGCTGACTGTCGTTGAATGGTGCAGAACTGTGTTTCTGAGAAATGATGCTGAAGGGGCAGATGGAAACTGGCTTTGGGTGCCTGGGAAGCTGCTCCTAAAAGCAGCTCAGATCCCTGACCCTGAGGATCTGACTTGGGAAGCAAGCCCCCCAGCACCTCCACTTGGAAGCACAGCCAGCCCCGTCAGTGCTGCCCAGCTCAGGGTGAGGCCCAGGGAGGAAGGCCTGGCCATGGTGTCAACCACAGCCCGGCCCTGGGGTCTCCCCACGTGCCAGGCACCCTCGGCCCTCGCACTGTGCCCTAACCATGAGCTCTCCGGCCCCTGTGCCTGAGGCTCCCCCTCTTACTATGCCCCCTGCCCTGGCCCCAGAGTGGATGGGCCACACTTCACCCAAGCCACAGGCTGCCTGGATGCAGGCCGCTCCACCATCCTGCAGTGCTGTGCCACCGCCTCCACAGCCTAGGGGTATCAGGCCCCGCAGGGCCCCAGGCAGTTCTACTTGCCCCCAGCAGCCCTGCCACCATGGCCACAAAAGCCACATACCTGGGCACTGAGCCAGGAGAACACAGGGTCCACTGGGTTGATAGCACCGCCCAGGGATGCTTTCCCAATGCAGGTCCGGGAGGCCCTGCTGGGCTCACTGCATATGGCTCACGGGTGTCTGTGGCTTGGCCTCAGAGTGGCCCAGGTCACTTCCCTGGACCCAGGGTCTGGCTGACTTGAGCCCCCTGGCCGCCTATGCACTGCTGCCAGGCTGCTCACTGGGCACCCCACTGAGTCAGCCTGGGGTGCTCGCAGCTATTTTGTAAAACACAAACCTTCCTGTTACCACCGTCTCCCTACTGTGCAGTAGGACCCCAGCATTTAGGAGAGATTTCTGTGTCACAAGGCTGCTGGGTGAAGAAGGGATGGGGAGCTTGTGGCAGAGGCAGGAAGGAGTAAAGCACCAGGCCTGACCTGTAGGAGATGGGTGGGGGTTCTGGAGGACCCAGAGAGTAATAGACAATTACTCATGGTCTAGGTAGACAACAGGCACATTCTGGAGATGGAAGCTGGGTCCCGGAGCAGCCAGAGGTGCAGGTGCATCCTGGGCGGGAGAGCAGACCTGCACCAAGTGAGGGCCCGGTGCCAGGGACGCCTGGGTGCACACCCCAGCCAAGAACCCAGCAAGTGACAAGGGCTGGAGGGCGCCAGGGATGCCTGGGTGCACACCCCAGCCACCAAGAACCCAGAGAGTGACAAGGGCTGGAGGGTGCAAAGGACGACAGGGTGTACACCCCAGCCAAGACCCCAGTGAGTGACAAGGGCTGGAGGGCACCAAGGACGCCAGGGTCCACACCCCAGCCAAGAACCCAGTGAGTGACAAGGGCTAGCAGGCACCAGGGATGCCAGGGTGCACAACCCAGCCACCAAGAACCCAGCGAGTGACAAGGGCTGGAGGGCACCAAGGACGCCAGGGTGCACACCCCAGCCAAAAACCCAGTGAGTGACAAGGGCTGGAGGGTGCAAAGGACGCCCGGGTGCACACCCCAGCCAAGAACCCAGTGAGTGACGAGGGCTGGAGGGCGCCAGGGACGCCTGGGTGCACACCCTAGCCACCAAGAACCCAACGAGTGACAAGGGCTGGAGGGCATCAAGGATGCCAGGGTGCATACCCCAGCCAAGAACCCAGAGAGTGACAAGGGCTGGCGGGCATGGCCCACAAAGCATCTGGATCCTGGGTACAGGCTAGGTGTCCCCACGCTGTCTGTGCCCCTCGCTGTGCTGAGGTGAGCCGGTGAAGCACTGGAGGCAGCCAGGGCCTTTGCGCTCAGGTGCGTTTCCTCAGCAGCAGACAGGGCTGCTGTAAAAGCCAAAGGATCCTTGGAAACCTCATACTCCAGGGTCTCCTGCCCCTTTCTCTGGGGAGTCAGGAGGGACAAGAAAGGTTCCTCATGCCTGGAAGCGGGGCTGGACAGCAGAGGTGGGGGAAGGGGAGAAGCTCTTTTCCCTCCAAACTTGAGTCCTAAATAAATATACTGACTTGAGCTCTTTGCAACATGGTGAATAAAGACCCTAAAAAGTCCAGTAAAATGTTGCAGCTTTCCCTCAGGAGGGAGCTTGCCAGAGGCTGCTGGCCTCACCTTTGTCAGAAGCCAGACAGAAACAGTGTGACCCCTCCATGGGCTGACCTGCCCAGACAGCCCCTTCATGGATCTGAGCAGAGGCCCCAGCGTCCTTGCCTGGCCGGCTCTTCTCCAAGCCTCTCTCCCTGAAAAGGAATTAAAGTCGTCCCTTGACAGGATATGGAATCGGCTTCTTTCTGTGATATTTTTTTCCTTTTCCTACCAAAAGGAGTTCAAAAGTTGAGAGTTGATTTGTATTCCAAGCACCAGGCGAACTGCTGCAACCCCAGCTCAGTGGGGGATGCAATGGAAGCGTCAGCTGTGCCCTCCAGCCCTGAGTGAGAGCCCGCTCCCCTGGCCAGAAGAGCTTCCTGGGTGTTGCTGCTCTTCTCCCCTCCCCCAACTCCACCCCAGCTTCTGGAATAATCATGTCCCTGCTGTGTGCAACTCCTCTTTGTGATAATAACGGCCATTCCACTTGCAGTGATGGAATTCAGGGGGGATCTCCAAGGAATTCCATTCTGAGACTGTTAAAGAGCGCAGCAGGCACATCATTTGCATGCATTTGTATAAGTTATGCATCGGTATACACTTCTCTTTAACATTGCAACCTAATGAAATCACTCAGACAGGCACATTAAAAACACGATTTACGCGGGGAAGTCTGACCCTTCTCCTGTTAAATCATTTGAATGATCATTTGAATATATTTGCACACGTGGCACATTAAAGGGCTCTCACCCATGTTTTCAGAATTAATGAAACAATCTGGCTGCCTTCAAGGAGAGGGTGGAGGGATATATCCACAGTTCACCTGAAACCATCCAAGGCACAAGCGCCTGGTCCAGCCAAAAGACAGCCCAACAGGGACACCCAGCCGCAGTGCCAGGGCGTCCTCAGGCATCAGAAACTCAGCCCACAAATTCTCAAAAACAAAGTAATTTCAGTAGCCCTCAGTGTAGAAAAACAGAACTGTCCCTTTGTGAAGAAATGAAGGTGTCAGGAAAGTTAAAGCACGCAGAACAAGAGGGCGCCAGCTCCACAGCTGTCAGGAGTCCCCGGATAAAGAAGTATCGTAGGCGCCATGCCCACACGGCTGGATGTGCCCAACAGGGGCTCCCGCTCAACGCTGCTGACAGCAAGGCTGCGGGAACCCCTCTCCCTGCAAGGGTTAACAAGCACTCAGCGAGATTGGCAGGGATGCCGGAGCTCATTATACAGGAAGACTTGAAAGCCAGCTCAAAGCAGCCCTCCCTGGGATGATTTAGGTGCAGCTGCAGCAGCCTGGAGGCGAGTGACTTCTCAAGGTCAGGCAGGTCTGGCTCAGTCCTGGATCCCATGGAGCAGACGGCATTTGAAATGTGCTGTGAGGACGGTAATGCTGAGATGAGGTCTTGGCAAAAGAGCCCAGGCCAAAAGGTCCTGAAACACACCTTCCTACTTAACATTTTACAAAGTGCACCTTTCACATGCAATGTTTTCACATCTGCTCTTGATGAAAACCTTTAATTAATAGATAAAGAAAATCTTCCAAGACGTGTGTCACTTGCTCCAGGTTGCTCAGCTGCCACAGGTCAGCACTAAAGTCGACTTTCTCCCTCCCACCCGGAGTCCCAGAGCCCCGGCTGTTAGCAATGCAAGATTTCTCTCAACCCCTTCATTGGACTTGCGATGGGGGTGCCCTCTTTGCTTGGCCCACCTCGCTCAGCTCCTTACAGGAGAAAGCACATAAGCAAGCAAGTGTGGGATTTAGCTGGCTGCTTTGGGCACTGGCAGGATCATGCTGCAGGCAGGCCCCACAGTGGTGCCCAGATGGGGGTGCCTGTGGCCCCCAAAGCCCCAGACGATGTGTTACAATGCTCTCTTAGCCTAGCTGTCTGTGCACAGTAGTGTGTTGTCAGCTCAATGAGCCTCTTGTCTGGTCATGTGGGGCAGCTGCCCTCTACCAGGGAGGGCAAAGGGCCAGTGTTTCAGACACTTGAAGGATGGTGAAGGCAGAGAGTTTTATTAAGCAATGCAAATGGCTCTCAGTGGAGAGGGGAGTTGGAAAGGGGATGAGACAGACAGGTAGTTCTCCCTGAAGTCTCGTCATCTCTGGCTGGCTTTTCTCTAATTAAGCCATTTGTCCTCCAAAGTCCAGCCGTCCCTCTGAAGTAAAGTCCTCTCTCTACCGACTGAGTCTGGGATCTTTATAGGCACAGGATTGGGGGTGGAGCAGGCCATAGGTAGATTTGGAAAAGGCGACATTCAATTGGTAAAAAGGCATTATTCAGAAAGAACCAATCAGGAGAGAGAGGTAACCAATACTGAATGGTAGGGGTGAGAATTTAACGCATGCTCTACCCAGAAAGAAGGTGGTGTGAATACATCCGTCTTGTTAGAGCTGAGAAGGACCTTATGTATGTGAGAGGCTCTTCTGAAATAATTTAAAATCGGTCCTTTCAAATGAAATCCTGCATGGAATTTGCACACTACCAGAGTTAGCAGGGAACTCAGCAGGAACTGAATACAGGTGCCATTCAGAGGTGAGACAAAATCATTGTCTGATGTGGAGGAAAGAGCACAGGATCAGAGGAGCCAGCCCAGCCCAGGCCAGATGCTGTGACCATCTCTCCATGTGACCGCATGACTTCCCCACTTGCTGGGCCTCATCCATGGGCAGAACCCTGTGTTCAAGGTGTCCAGGCTCCAGGGAACCACGCTCATCCTCAGCACTGACTCAGAGAAGTAGCACTGTTGCAAATAAAATGATAATGACCAATTTTTATTATTGGGATGGAAGTGTATTTCCTCCATATGAACTGAGTTGCAATTCCACTTCCATCCCAAACAAGGATAGAAGGTCTCACTTTGGGCAGCAGGTTTCAGGGTTTTTGGCTTACACGTGGGGTTTTGCCAGGGGCCCGTCTCTGTCTGCCTGAAATTTCTCCGCCTCCTGTCTCTCTCATTAGGACCCCATCCCCTGCCCCAGCATCCACTCCAGGCAGCTCCTTGGCTAGAAGCTCATCTTCCCCAGAGTGGGAGCTGTGTGGTTTGGACTCAGCATCTGGTGAGAATAATTTCCTCCCTGTGAGCATGACTGAGAATTGGCCCCAAAGAGCGACACATCCTCAGAACACCTGGCCTCTCAGAAGACCCAGGCCCCCACCTCCACCTCCATATGGAGCCAGCTCTAATCCCAGGGCACAGCAGGCACCTCCGCCTGCCAAGCTCAAAGAGGCTCCAGGGAACCACCACTCAAGAATGGATATAAAAGGACAGCAAGCCAACAGCCTGTGTCTGCCCAGAGTTAGAATGAATCTCACAGCTGACCTCCCCAGCCCGGGGCCGGGATGGACAGATCTCAGACCAGTGTCCTGTTCCTTCTAGAACCATCAGTCTCCCCAGGTCTTTGCAGATCAGCCAACTTCTCTGTGATGAGCAGCCTCATTGTCTGACCCCTGCATCCTGCCCAGCTCCCACTCAGCTCAGCAAAGGTTTATGGATTCCTGCAATGTGCAAGGCACCATTAGACCCTGGTCCCACAATGAACTAGGTGATGAGAGATGCAGGCTGTAGATGTGCAGCCTTTCAGGGATCGGGTGAAATTCGTCCTCACTAGGTTTTCTGCCCTGATGGGCAGATGTTTTTCCGCAACTCCGGCCGTGAGTATTTCCTTTGGCAAAATTTTCTCATTGCTGCTCTAACACCCAGGCAAGTCTGGTTTCAAGGAAGAACGTGAAATTTTTCCTTTCATTCTCAGCTCACCTGTCAACTAACATTTCATTTCACCTTTGCGAACACAAATTGACAACATGGTTCAGGTTAAAATCATTTATTCTCTTTTTCAAACAAAAGATCTGAGGGTGGGGGAGAGTAGGTCAGAGGCTACCAGGAGTGCCTTGTCCCTCAGTCTGCATGGAGTGAATGCCCCAGAGATGCACACTTCCTGCCTGTGCTCTCTCGCCCTCAACAGGAGCCAGGCGAGGCTCTGGGGAGTCTCCCGCTGTGGGATGTGCAGCTTTGCAAGTCCACAGGGCTCTTTTACTCCTGCCCCCACCCCAACCAAGAACACGAGCCTATCAGAAGTGAACCCATTATTTCGTGTGCAATTAAGTGCTTGTATTTACCATGTGGAAATGCAACCATCCTGCCAATTTTAACTGCTCCACGGTCGTGACTGGAGTACAGAATCAAAGCACTTTTTGTAAGAGTGGCGAACACTAGGCCATGGTATCAGACAAGGAGCACTGGTTACAAATAAAATGATAATCACCAGTTTTTACTGTTAGGATGGAAGTTTATTTCCTCCGTATAAACTGAGTTGCAATTCTACTTGAGTGAATTCTTTTGATGAGGTCTTTACTAAACATGGTCTGTTTACCTCTCCCTGTGAATGCAGGTTCCATTCAGAGGTGAGACAAAATCACCGTCCGATGGGGGAGAAAGAGCACGAGGTCAGAAGAGCCGGCCCAGCCCAAGCCGGATGCTGTGACCACCTCTCCATGTCACTGCATGACTTTCCCATTTGCCGGGCCTCATCCATGGGCAAAACCCTGTGTTCAAGGTGTCCAGGCTCCAGGGAACAACCCTCATCCTCACCCTGCTTCCCCAGGCAGCTCCCCTGCTAACTCTGGCTTCCCTGCTAACTCTGGTGGTGTGCAACTTCCATGCAGGATTTCATTTGAAAGGACCGATTTTAAATTATTTCAGAAGAGCCTCTGACATACACAAGGTCCTTCTCAGCTCTAACAAGATAGGATGTATTCACAGCACCTTTTTTTCAGGTAGAGCATGCATTAAATTCTCACCCCCACCATTCAGTATTGGTTACAAACAAGGAACTCCTAGTGATGAAAGGAAAGAAATTCAAACAAAAGACAGCTCTCTTTCCTTTCCCTCAACCCCCATGTTTAATCATGGAATATGCACAGACTGGCTGCAGAATGTCTCTTGCAGAGAGCCCAACGTGCTCTGTTCTGGCCACCCCTGCCCCATCTAGACTCGCCTCCCACATAACTTACCCACACCACCCTCTTTATTTCCCGCCCTTTCCATCTGTGTCCTTGCTGCCCTGCCCTCTCACCTCTGGGCCAACCCTTATGGCCCCACCAAGGCCATTTTCCTAAAAACCAGACAAATCACACTATTGCCCTGCTCAGTCCCCAGATGCCTCCCACCCCGCCCTCGGCCTGAGGAGCAGAGTTAGGCACCTTCATGTGGAGTCCCAGGCTTCTTCCGGTCTCCTATGTTACCTCTCATGACTCAAACTTCTCTTGATTACTCAGGTTTTTGTTTTGTTTCATTTTGCTTTCTTTATAGTATAATCTAACATCTGGCTTCATGGAAAAAACAATGAATTTCTAAGTCCATCAGTCCTGAATTCAAACCCAGTCCCTCTTGCATGTAGCACAGCTGGCCTGTCAACCACAGGAAAACAGTGCCAGGCCTCTCCTCATCACAGATCTATACCCAGCATTTAGCTGTGCTTCTCACCATTCCAAGCGATTTACGGGAACTATTTTATCCCATGCACACAGCAACCATCACAGAGCTATGCAACCAGTACAAACATGACATGCAAATTCAGGGAGCTTTCCATAGTTTTAAAACAGAACTGTTCAAACACCTTGTCTTGCTTTGTTTCACTTTATTTTTATATGTTTTCAGTTCATCAGCTAGGTCTACTCTTAAGTCCTTTCCCTACCTCCTGTCCACCTCCAGAGAGCCACTTCCTGTGCACGGCATCTGTCTTTAAATATGCTTGTGTGCATGAAGAATGTACAGAATGGTTTGCCTACTTACTTTCCTTATTTTTTATTTATTTATTTATTTTTTGAGACAGGGTTTTGCTCTTGTTGCCTAGGCTGGAGTGCAGTGGTGTGATCTCAGCTCACGGCACCTCCACCTCCTGGGTTCTAGCGATTCTCCTGCCTCAGCCTCCACAGTAGCTAGGATTACAGGCATGCACCACCACACTCGGCTAATTTTGTATTTTTAGTAGAGACAAAGTTTCTCCATGCTGTTCAGGCTGGTCTTGAACTCCCAACCTCAGATGATCCACCCACCTTGGCCTCCCAGAGTGCTGGCATTGCATGCATGAGCCACCACACCCAGCCTACTTACATCTTTTAATGTTCAGAGTGTTGGGCTAGGCCCTCACTGGCTTCTCAGCAGTGCCTTGTGTTTCTACCACAGGTCAGGGGCTGGTCTTGTTTCCTGATGAAGTATTGCGCTGTCGTGAGCCTCTATCTGGTTCAGACACCATTCTTCTCAGCCATGCACCCCTGGGACCTGTGTCTCTGAGCTACACAAACTTTGCTCAATGCAGCATTGAACACCATGTCTTTGAGTTAATTCATGCCCTAGAGTATGTCAGTCAGTAATTTTCTCTAGGTAGTACCAGACCGTTGTCAAAGGAGAGGTCCACGTTAATTTCTGCCCCACCTCTGTGCATTTGGATTTCTCTTTCCATCCATCCTTAGCCAACAATTGGATTTATTAGGCTTTTTGAACTGAGAGAGTCCAGGAGTATGAAATGAAAGAACAATGTAGTTAAGTTGGCATTTCTCTGATTACACATGCATTGAGTATCTCTTCATATTATTTTAAGTGTCCAGATGCATCCTTTTCTGAATTGCCTATTCATTTTATTTACACATTTTTGGGTTTCCTCTTTTTTTTTTTTTTTCATTCTTAATTTGAAGATACATCCTGTATATTCTGCATAACAATCTCTTGTCAGTTTCGGGTCTTCTCTTAGTCAATCACTCATCTTTTCACTGCACGGTATCCTCTGCTGAACAGAAAAACAACATTTTGAGTCATCAAATCTATTTCTTTCCACTGTGGGTTGTACTTCTGAGGTACTGTTTAAAAATTCCTTTCTCACCCCAAAACTATGAAGATGTCTTCCATTCTCTTCAGTTATCTTTACAGCTTTGTCTTTCCCAGTGAGATCTTCATGCTTCCCAGAGGTTGCCTTTGCTAGGTGTGAGGCAGCACTACAACCACACTTTCTCCATAGACCGAGTGTGTTACCTCAGTGGCAGTTACAAATCCACTCATCTCTCCTCACTGATGTGTGGTGCCCCCCAGTATCATGCACTGGGCTCCCGAAGATATAAACCCATCCTTGAAATCTGTTGTCCATTTCTTCTGTCTACAGCTCAGTTCTTTCAGCAGGCACACAATCTTCCCTACTGTCCATTTCTAGCCTGTCTTAATATCTGGTAGGCCATCTTTCATTTTCAAAATTGTCTTTTCTTATTCTGGACACTTGTCATTTCACAAATTTAGAAATTGCTGTTGTTGTTTTGACACAGGGTCTCACTCTGACACTCAGGCTGGAGTGCAGTGGCATGATCTCAGCTCACTGCAGCCTCAACCTCCTGGGCTCAGGTGATCCTCACACCTCAGCTTCCTGGGTAGCTGGGACTATAGGAGAGAACCACCACAACCAGCTAATTTATTGTACATTTTGTAGAGAAGAGGTTTTGCCATGTTGCCCAGACTGGTCTTGAATTCCTGAGTTCATGCAATCTGCCTGCCCAACCTCCCAAATTGCTGGAATTTTAGGTGTGAGCCACTGCATTCAGCCAGTGGTTTGATTTTAACCAGTAGTGAAATTGCTGGATAATGTGGTAGTTTTATTTTTAATTGAGGAAACTTGTCACTGTTTTTCATAATGACTGTACTAATTACATTATCATCAACAGTATACAGAAGTTCTCTCCTCTGCTTATCTTCACCAACACTTGCTATTGTTCATCTTTTTCATAATAGCCAGTCTAACAGGTGTGAGGTGATATTTCATTGATAATTTCAGTACACTGTGTATGTCCAAAGGAGATAAAATCAGCATATCAAACATATATATACTTTCATGTTTATTGTAGCATTACATACATATATGTATATAATGGTCTATATATGTGTGTGTGTATACACACACATATACATATATATAAAAAATGGTATTTTTTAAAAAAGTTCTATCATTCGTGACAAATGAATGAATCTGGGAGACATTATACTAAATGAAATAAGCTAGGCCCAAATAGACAAATATGACATAATCTCACTTGCATGTGGAATCTAAAAAAGTCAACCTCATAGAAGTAGAGAGTGGAATGTTGGTTACCAGGGGCTGGGGAGTGTGCAGGAATTGGTGAGATGTTGGTCAAAGGATACAAAATTTTAATAAGATAGGAAGAATGAGTTCAAGAGATCTTTGTACAACACGGTGACTATACTTAGTAAGAAGGCATTGTACTTTGAAAATTGCTAAGAGAGTAGATTTTAAATGTTCTCATCACAAAAAAAGATAAGTATGTGAGGGAATGCATATATTAATTAGTTCAATGGAGCCATTTTACAATTCTTTTAAAAAAGAAGTAGTTTGATTCTTAAAATACTTGCACTTTAGTTTTTATTAGAAGAGCATACACTGGTAGATTTATTGAGGGGAAATAAATTTCTTCACAATGCCAAGTTGCCTTATCCATGAATTTGGTATATATCTTGGCTTTTTTTAACATATAAGTTCATATCCTTTAATAGATTTTTAAAAGTATTTTCATACAACTATTACATATTTAATTAGCTAACTATTTTGTCGTTTACAGCTATTGTTGTAGTACATAATAAGAAAGTTGTGATGACTACATTCTACCATTTAATAACTACAGAGGAGGCCAGGCATGGTGGCTCATGTCCATAACCCCAGCACATTTTTTTGGCCAAGGCAGGTGAATCACTTGAAGCCAGGAGTTTGAGACCACCTTGGCCAACATAGTGAAACCCCATCTTTACTAAAAATACAAAACTTAGCTGGGCGTGGTGATGTGTGCCTATAATCCCAGCTACTTGGGGGGCTGAGGCATGAGAATCGCTTGAACCTGCAGAGTCTGCAGTGAGCCGAAACTGTGCCACTATACTCCAGCCTGGGTGACAAAGAAAGACTCTGTCTCAAAAAATAATAATAATAGTAACTATACAGCAGACAGTATCACATTATAGTTAATGACCCAGACCTTGTCCTTAGACTATCTGAGCTACTTACCTATAGTTGTGTCTCCTTGGGAAAGCTATTTCTCTTCCTGAGCTTCAGTTTCCTGCTCTGTAAACTGGGAACACTAGTAAAACCTGGTGTCACTTAACCATAAGAATGCATCCTGAGAATTGCATCATTAGGTGCTTTTCTTACTGCACAATCATAGCGTGCAATTCACAAACCTAGAGGTTCTCATCTACCTCACACCTGGGCTATGTGGTATAGTCTATTGCTCCTGGGCTATAAACCTGTATAACATGTTACTGTATACTATTGGCAATTGTAGCACAATGATAAGAATTTGTGTATTTAACATATCTAAGCATAGAAAAGGTACAGTAAACATACAGTATTATAATCTTATGGAACCAACATTGTATGTGCAGTCCATCATTGACTAAAATATCATTATGTGGCACTTGATGGTATAATAAGTCCCATAAGGCTAATTTGATGATTAAAGAAAATTATATATATCAAGCATTTAATAGTGCCTGGCGTGTGGTCAGTTATCAGCAAGTGTCAACTTTGTTATCCTAGTTAGGGGTCCGTAGGGAAATTATTCAACCAATTTGGACTATAATTTTTTTTTTCATTAAAAAAATTCAGATGGCCGGGCATGGTGGCTCCCTCCTGAAATCCCAGCACTTTGGGAAGCCGAGGCAGGCAGATCACCAGGTCAAGAATTTAAGACCATCCTGGCCAACATGGTGAAACCCCGTCTCTACTAAAAATACAAAAATTAGCCGGGTGTGGTGGTGCACGCCTGTGGTCCCAGCTACTCAGGAGGCTGAGGCAGAGAATCACTTGAACCCAAGAGGCGGAGGTTGCAGTGAGCCAAGATCAAGCCACTGCACTCCAGCCTGGTGACAGAGCAAGACTCCGTCTCAAAAAAAAAAAAAAAAAAAAAATCAATACCCTTTCCTTGTTTACTTCAAGGCATTTTTGTGATGATGGAATGAGAGAATGGGGAAACGACTTTGTAAACTGTAACATGCTCCAAGCCTCTGAGGCACTGTTACGACAGTCACTGATGCTTCTCCTCATTTTCCTTTTTCTCCAGGCCCTTTTTGTTCATCATGCTTTTGTGTGCCCTTGTCCATTAACTCAGTAAATAATAACCCAAAGAAAAAATGGCAGAGTGCCTTCCATGTGCCCTACGCTATGTTAAATGGTTCCAAATTCACAAATATCTCCTTTGTATTTGTCTTAACATCCTGCAAGAAGTATTACAGGGAATCATTTCAACAGAACCTTGGATCATCAGAGGACCAAGGCCCACTCACCTTGATTTTCTGAACAGAATCACTAAGAAAATGAATCACCCAGGAAAATAGATTTTCTTCTGAACAAGAAAGGATACTTTGAAGAATTATGACACTGTGGCTAAAAGTTCCCAGGACTGATTTTACACACCTACTGGAGATGAGACATGTTGAGAAAAAAACATGATTCAAAGGAAGAAAAAGGGATATTCAGGAAGAAACACCAAGGGGGAGAAACATTCTTGGTGTATTCGTTCCTGAGGGCTGCCGTGACACAGGTGCACAAACTAGATGGCTTCAAATGGCAGCAATTTACTACCTCGCAGGTCTGGAGGCTGGAAGCCTGATATCAAGGCGTCTGCAGGGCTGGCTCTTTCTGAGGGCTGTGCAGGAGAAACTCTTCCACGGTGCCCTCCTGTCTTTGGGACAGACAGTAACTCTCCATGCTCCTTAGCATGTGGCTACCTCACTCCAATCTTCTGCCTCTGTCTTCCCACGGTGTTCTCACCATGTGTCTTTACCTCGTCCTTCTTCTCTCTGCAGCTCTATCCAAATTTTCCGTTTGTATGAGGACACCAGTTACTTGGATTAGAGACTCACCTTACCCCAGTGTGACTGCAATTCACAAACCTTATATCTGCAAGAATTCCTACTATATGCAAGAGCTCTGTTTTCCAATAAGCTCACATTTTGAATTACCGGGGTTAGAACTTCAGCATAAATTTTCTGGGGACACAACTCATCCGACAGCACTCAGGAGGCACCATTCATGAACATTGTCTTCAAGGACCTCCATTGGTACAAATTGTCATAAATTCATCCAAGTTGTTTCTTAAAGGGCACTCTTTCTGGGGGATAGTTCTCAGGTTCCCAGTTACTCTGGGAATATCTAAAACAGACAACTTTGTGTAACCATGAAATTCCATTAAAACATTATTGACCGAAAACATGGCATAAAATCCCTTCTCGTTACCTAATGCTTGTTTTTCTCCATCCATTGTGTGAGATGCTTTGCACACATTATTTCATTTTCATCCTCATGACCATTCTGTGACGTGGCTGCCTACATCTCCCTGTTACGGGCAGAACCTGAGGCCCAGGTAGGCTGGTAACTTGCTGAAGGTGACAGGGCTTGTAAGTTGAGGAACTACGTTTCAGATGCAGGTGTACCTGCCTCTATGGGCTGCACCTTCCCACCTGGCTCTATCAGAATATGAACACCGAGGCTCCTATACCCCTCCCCCCTCCTCCCCTCGCCAACCACAGGCCCTTTGCTTCAAGGCTGCCCCTCCCATGGCCTTAAAACCCCACACCTGTGTCTGTACCCAGGGAGGCGACAGGAGTCCGCATACCTGCCTTAGTCAAACCGCAATACCATCCACAAACCTGCCTTCTTGCCTCGAGTCATTAAAACCTTTCTGAATCTTGTTGGAGTGAAGTAAATCTAACCTAATTTGCTCTTGTCATCATTTTTTTTCTACATCAGAAATCCTCTTCTGTCCCTACAAGGCCCTTAGAGAGCTTTTCTGCCACTATTTCTAGCAACCACAGCCTCTCAACATCCCAAGCCTGCATCACAGAGGTGTTGGAATTTGAAAGCACCACGTGAGTGAGCACAGGAAAGATGAGACGAATGTCATCAGCTCCGCCCCTGAAGACCAATTAACCTCACAATGGAGGGAATATATTTTAGGACTGCACGGGGGCCAGGTGACACTGAGGCCTGTCCATTTCCTTCTCCCTTTACACAAAAACTCAAAGTATTGGGTGACTTTATGGATAGCATTTAGAGGTGACATACAGCTCGAATCATAGCAGGGAGAGAAAATCTACTGATTTTACCTGCAGTTTTTGTTTAAAAAGTTGCCAGAGGATCTAACCCTTCTCAATGCACCCCAACCCCAGAGTCTAGAAAGGTACCCTCTTTTGTGCTACTCTCCTGATGAGCACAGGGATGTAACAGGTCTTTATGAAAAGGGGCATGTAAGAGAAATAAAAAAAAAAAAAATCTCATTCTGAAAAGTGCTTTCAGAAATACTTATGCTAATTATATAGGTTATTTAGGACAGTAATTATAGAAATCGTTTTCACTAATTAAAATTCAAATAAAGTAAAAATTACATAAAGTACATTCTCAGCATAGAAAAATGAGTGAGTCCAAAGCCTGTGGGTGGTGTGATGTGTCTCCTATAATTGTGGGACAGGTTTCGATTTATGTGCTTAAAACGTGATCATCGTGCCAGAGAGGTAAACTGGGAATTGCATTCTTCAGTCTTTGGAATCAAGTGTGCAAGGTGTAAAGTGTCTTTCTTTCATTGCATTTCAATAACCTACTCTGTTATTGATAACGCACACCTCAACCACGGCTTTTTTCTTTTTTCGACGGCATAGACCTGAGAGAAAGACGACGGTTTGCACTGCAAAGGTGCCTGACCAAATGGTCCCCACAGAAAGGGGAACGTCAAGTGTTTCCATTTTTAGGTCTCATCACAAAGAAGAGTGGAGAGAGGGGATTTAAAAAAGGTAACTCCCTGAGCATACTAGCTAACCTTGGCACAGCAGAGGGATTTACAGTGCGTAGAACTGATGACGCATCCAGCATTTCTTTCCGTCCTCACAACCACCTTGAGAACAGGATGATGGAGAAGCCAGGATTCAAACCCAAGTCTTCTGGTGTTAATTCCACATTCCTTCCCCCGCAGTTTAGTGCCTGATGTTTTCTTTATTTTACCATCTGTCAGAACCTATCTGGGAGGTGCTTTGTCTTCACTCACAGCAAACCCATTCTTTTACAAAACAAAGCAGATCACACACCAGGGCCCGTCAGGGGGTGGGGGGATTGGGGAGGGACAGCATTAGGAGAAATACCTAATGTAGATGATGGGGTGATGGATGCAGCAAACCACCATGACACATGTATACCTATGTAAGAAACCTGCTTGTTCTGCACATGTACCCCAGAACTTAAAGTATAATAATTTTTTTTTAAAAAGCAAAGCAGAATGCAATCCAAAGACAGAATTCCACTTTTTAAATGGACTGTATGTTGCCTGCGTGCTGCCAAATACTCAGGCTCTTCTGTCTTCCCCCATGAAGCCACGGTGTGTGCAACGCGCAGACAAGCGAGGGACTGGAGCTCAGAAAGGAGGCGGTCTGGACAAAGCCCCTGACAGCGTGGCTCCGAGCAGGCAGGAGCCCCTGTGGAGCTGCCAGGGCCCTGCGTTCTCCCTCTGATGCCGATTGCCATCAAGGTTGGTGGAAAATGCTTATCAGAAAGAATGTTCCCCAATCTGATTATAATGGATGCAGTGTCCTGTGTCAAATCACGTCCTCTTTCCTGATTGCGGATGAGGAGAACGTGACTCAATCAGAGCATTTGAGCAGCTCAGTGCTCAGCAGCCTACGAGGGCGCAGCATCCCTGGCCCGTGGCCTCCTGCACAGCCCGGCAGAAACGCCACTGCCAGTCCAGAGGCCGGTCTCGGCTCTCACCCACCGCAGAAAGAGCTGCAGACTGGTCTAGGAAGAAATTAACTACAACTCCATGGCAAACACTCAGCCTGTCAGAGCAAGCTCACCAAAGCCCTGATTTCTAAAGACCCTGGACTGGATTCCTCCTGCACGGAGACTAGTCACGTTGACCTGCAGTTTCTAACAAGGCACCCTCTTCTTGAGCCCTTGATCGCCCTGACAGATCCCATCCACCTCTCCATCGTTGCTCACAAACATCTGTGCTCAATCCATCCTCATTTACTTAAAATCACGTGTTAGCCAGGCTCTTACACACGTTCGATGTCTCCCCATTTCCACATACATAGAACGAGACTCGGAGAAGGGGAAGTCACTTGAGAAGTCAGTCACACAGCTCAGAACCCCACACCAGCCCAGAAGCCAACCTTCAATGCCTGTGCCAGCCTCTCACAGCACCCAGCCCCACTGCTGGGGTCACAGAGTGGCTTCGAGATGAGGTGAACACTCGGAGCAGGTCCCTCACCCTGAAAGCCCTCTCTCGAGAAACTTGAGTGCCTTCCGTGTTTCGCAAAATATTCACCTAGCCCCCAAAAGTGCTGGGTGTCGTGACACGTGCTGTAGATACAGCAGATTTTTAAAAAGAGGAACAAAATCTCTGCCTTTATACAACTTACATTCGAGAGAACAGAAATAAGCATAAAAAAATAAAGAAATAGCTAAGATGTATGAGGTAGAAGAGAAGTGGCATGAATGGGCCGGGGAGTGTGGAGAGAGATGGAGTGTGAGAGACCCAGAAAGGCTGGGCAGGTGAGTAAGGACCTGTAGAGACACCTGAAGGGTACCTGGCAGGAAAGAAGAGCCTGGAGAGTGCTCCACAGGAGGGCAGGTGCAGCCAGCGAGGAAGCCCAGGGGCTGGACAGGGGTATCCCAGGGCAAGACCGCGGGTACTGGAGACCATGAGGGGACCTTGAGCAGAGGGAGGGGCAACCCTCACTTACCTTCCAGTAGGACCCATCTGGTATTGGGTGGGGAAAAGAGTCTACAAGGGCAGCAGAAGGAACTTTTGGGAGGCTCTGGCCATAGCCCAGGTGAGAGGTGGCAGTGTCTGGACAGGATGGTAGAAGCCATCCAACTGTGAGTGCATCTGGAGGTAGGCACTGCAGGACGTCTGGGGCTGGAGCTGGGGTGTGAGAAGGTAAGTCAAGAAGGGCTCTAGGATTTTTGACCCAGGCAACAACAGAAAGGATGGAGCTGCCATGGATGAGAAGAGGGAAGGCCATGGAGTACCCCTTACTCTACCGGCCACACACCATGGCCTCCAACCTCCCTGCAGAAAGTCCACACATGGTTACACTGCTTCTATCAAATGAAGTCGCTCTCTGCCAATTCGAGGTACAAAAGAGTCACACCTTTAGAAAAGTCTACACTGCTGTTCCATTACAAACACAGAAAAAAAGTATCTTTTGGATGAAAAATAACCCATAGTTATTTAACATGTATATGGTGAATTTTTCAAGTGGAATTCACTATGCAATATGAAAACAAAATTTGCGTGTTGTGTTAGTCCATTCTTTTGTTGCTATGAAATGCCTGGGGCTGGGTAATTTATAAGAAAAAGTTTAATTGGCTCATGATTCTGCAGGCTGTACAGGAAGCATGGTGCCGGCAGCTACTCCTGGTGAGTCCTCAGAAAACTTCCAATCCTGGTAGAAGGCAAAGGCAAAGCAGGTGTGCCACCTGGCAAGAGTGGGAGCAGGAGAAAGAAAAGGGAGCTGTCTGATGTGTTTACACAACCAGATCTCTTGTAAACTCACTGCAAGAGGACTCACTCATCACCAAGAGATGGCACTAAACTACTCACAAGAAATCTGCCTCCATTAGCCGATCACTTCCCACCAGGCCCCACTTCCAACACTGGAGGCCACATTTCAACATGAGATCCAAAGGGGACAAACATCCAAACCATACCACATATGGAAGACAAATGTTTGTCAATCATACAATCTCCTCTCGATATAATTAAGAAATAAAACATCCATTTCTACCCATTGTCATAAATTCTACCTCTAATACATATAAACAGGATAAGCGTTAAAGACCAGCAGCCAAGATGGAGATGTAATTTCCACAAAAGCAAAGTGCAGAGTCCTTCGGTAGCTGCGGGAGGGCAATTCCGAGCTGGCCTCACCTTAATCATCCACGCGCCACTCCCCGCCGTACTCCAGACCCCTGGCCGCGCCTCGGTCAGCCCCGCTCGTCTCGCCTGGACCACTGCAATAATCTAAAAGGCAATCTGCCCAGTTTCACTCTCCTTGCCACTTTCATCAAGACCATACGGTCCCGCCAAAGGTGACTTTCCAAATGCAAATGCAGTCATGCCTCTTCCCGACTCGTTAGCACTCCAGTCACTTTCCGTTGCTAGCAAAATAAAGTCCAGACCACTCAGGTGGAATACGCGTCCCTTGCTGTCTGGCTCCTGCTTTTCTTTCACTTCGCTTGACCTCCTGTCCTCCGGCAAACGCACGGCTTCAACGAACTGTATGCTTCCTAAACACCACTGCTCAGCTCATCTGTGCCTCTGTGTCCTTCACCGTAATTCAACCGCGCTTGGCATTTGCTTCCCCTGTTCTTCATTAAGCCCTTCCTCATCCTTCAAGACCCATCTCATAAGATACGGCTCCCATGAAGCCTTTTAGGACTTAGCCCCCGCAGAGTCAGGGATCTCTCACCCACCCCGAGGTCGCACTTCACAGGCCTCAGTCACATGTACCATGCATGATAATTATCCGTGTCTTTGTCTCATGTTGGAAGCTCCACTTCTCTCAGGCTCCAGGCAAACACACCTGACTGCCGTTCAAGTCATATTTGCTTAAAGATAAATGGATGAAATGAAATCGAACCCTGGGACACCCATTCAGTGAAACATCCATGCTTCCTGAGCCCTAAACTAGAGCGCTTATTCTGAAATCTGACAGTAAGACAATAGGTTGACATAAAAGCTATACTTGAAACAACTAAGAAACACCGGTTAGGGGGTTGCTTCAGCACAGCCTTTACTGCTTAGCGCCTTCAGTCTAACTCAGCTACAGCTGGGGAGGTGGGTTTGTCCGTGAAGGAGCCCACATTATTTTCGTTGGTTACATTAACAAGTATATTTGATTATACGTGCAGGTTTCAGGAGAAAAATATCTACAGACACCTGAACCTCCTTTCCAAAATGCAAAAGTGCTCATAGTCGTCATGATTTTAAACATTTCAAAGAATCATTTATTAACTCTGTCATGTATTCATTCTGGCCTTCAAAAAGCTTGTCTCATGAACTACCTGTCAAGCCCTTACTAAGCTTCAGGTATACAAGTGAAATCAGAGCTGCCCCCATGCCCAGTTATGCCTGGCATGTCAGGTGCCAGGGCAGGGGACAGGTCACATCCACGCCCCTTACCTTGCCACGTGCCCCTGCAAGGACATGCTCTCACAGCGGATAAGATCCTCTCTAACCAACTGGGCTACTTTTAATCAAATGAAGTTTCAGCACACTTTAAACACAGCTTAATTAACATTCAAATATCTGTTGCCAAAATTACAATTAACTTTATTCAGCTTTTATCATGTGTTTAGTACTTGTCACAGTCCATTCCTGCCAGTATAACAAAATATCTAAGACTGGGTAATTTACAAAGAACAGAAATGTATTTCTTACAGTTCCACAAGCTGAAAGTCCAAGATGAAGACACGGGTAGGTCCCGCGTCCGGTAAGGGTCGAGTCTGCTTCCAAGACCACACGTTGTTGCGGTTTACTCCAGAGGGCAGGAAGGCCGTGTCCTCACGAGGTGGGAAGGAAAGAAGGGCAAAAGGAAGCCAAAGTGGTTTTCTCTAGCCCTTTCGAAAGAACACTGATCCCTCCCAAAGGCCGCACCCCTTAATACTGCTGCATCCGGGATTAAGTTCCGCCAAGAATTTTAGCGGAGACTCGAGCACTGAAACCAGAGCAGTCCTTTTAACACACTGCTGTGTTTAATCCTCACCATGTTCCTGCAATGTAAAGGATATGAATTGTCTGCACTTTATCTTCTTTCATTTTTATTCACCATGATTTTGTTTCTTTTTTCTCCTTAGCAGGAATTTTTAAAGTGATATTACAAATATAATTGGTATAATATCAGAACCATATGTAAGCTTATTTTTCTTACCCCATTTGCTTTAAACAACTCTGTGTACATGTTGTATGGACACACACACACACACATACACACACACTTTTTGGCTGAACCATTTGAAAAGGAGCGGCATGTGTCATGACTCTTACTCCTAATACTTCAGCATGTATCTACTTAGAACAAGGACATGCCCCTATATAACCAAATGCCCTTATTATACTCAGAAAACATGACATTGACATGCAGATACTATTTAATATTCAGTCCTTGTCCTAATTTTCCAATGGGCCCTGTACTGCATTTATTATCATACCTCTTTAGCCTCCCTTAATCTAAGGTAACTTCGCCACCTTTCTTTGCGTTCCTTTATACTGACACTTTGGAAGCCTGGGCCAGTTGTTTGCAGGATACCGCACTGTTTAAATTTGGTTGCTTTCTCGCAATTCAGTTCAGACTAACTACTGTTGGCAAAAACACTATACAAGCAATATCACGTCTTTTCCACACGTCACTTTAGGAAGTGCACAGAAGACTGTTCCATTACCGGTGGTGCAAGTTTCATCACTTAGTTAAGGCGATAACCACCAGATATCTCCACGTTAATGGTACTATTTTCTGCTTGTTAATAATAAGTGACCTGAGGGGAAATACACTAAGATCATGTCAATATCCTGTTTCCCAGTCGTCTTTCATCCAAGGATGACTCTGATCTGAGCAAATTGGTACACTGCTCACCACAAAACTAATGACTGCGGATAACTAGAACACCTTAGGCAATGAGAATCGTAGTAGTACACAGTGTTTCAGTAGTGGTGCCCATTCATTGAGAGGCCACCCTGTGCCACTGCAGGCTGGGTGAATCTTGCACAGTCCTTTGAGTTACGCACTCTTACTAGCTCCACATTACGGCTACAGAGGCCGAAGCTGAACGAATCTATGTGGTTTGCTCTAGGCCACTGCTTAGTCCCTGTGTGGCTGTGAAGGAATGCCTGAGCCTGGGTAATTCATAAAGAAAAGAGTTTATTGAACCCGTGGTTCTGCAGGTTGTACAGGAAGCCTGACACTGGCACCTGTTTGGTGAGGGCCTTCGTGCTGCGTCAAAACATGGTTGAGAAGGTCAAACGAGCAGTAGGAAGGTGCCAAGAAGGACCAAATCAGAGGGGCGTCTGGGCTTTAACACAACCCACTCCCGGGAACTAATCCCTCCTCCTGAGAACCAATCCAGTCTTGAGAGAGCAAGAACGCACTCTCTGCTGGTAGAACAATGGCACGAAGCCGTTCACGAGGGATCCGCCCCCATAACCCAAACACCTCCCACCAGGCCCATCTCCTGACATTGGGGTCCCATTCCAGCAAGAGATTTAGTGGGAACAAACACATCTTAGCCAAGCACGACAGTCACTCCGCTAACGCCATGGTTAAACCTGTGTTTTAGTTCAGTAGTAGCTCCACGTGGATGTTACTTACAAACCGTTTAACTTCTCCGAGTTTCCAGGTCCCAGGTGCAGCTCCATAATGGGATCGAATGTTCTCCACAGCTCTGCAGTTCTGACTAAAATGACACTCTCATGTAGACCTGAAGGGGAGAAACAGAAAGAATGATGGCCTGAGACCTCATCTAGAAGAATCCCTCCAATATCGCTCAGGGCTGCAGCAGAGCTGTGGATGAGGCCCGGAACGTGCTCCGGATTGAGACAGTACAAAAGATCAATTAACAGAGCAGGAGAAGCTGTGAAAAGATTCCAGGGAAGACAAAGAATGAAACAATCACGGGGAGGTCACGCTCTCCACTGTCACCAACTCTGCTCTGTATCCAGAGCCCCCTCAGAGGCTATTCATCCCTGAACCAAAAAAGCAAAATAACAAACTCTAAGCATTTCCAGGCCTTTTATACGGGCCTGAAAGATTCATCTAGGGAGCCACATAATCACCATTGAAATCCACCCCAGCTTCCATTCTTGGAAAAGCAGACTTCCTTCTCTAGGATACGCAACAAGGAGAAAAGATACTGGACAAGGCAGAGAAATTTAAAAACAAAAACAAACAAACAAAAAACCAAGCAGAGGGCTCTGAACACATCCTTTCCCTGCAGTGAAGTGGGTCTGCTGCATGCACCTGGGGGACACTTCAAAGTCTCCAATCTGTGGTCTCAGTAAACTCAAAAAACGTGGCACCCACAGACATTGTAACCATGATCTGGAATCAAGAGGGACTGCATAAAACATATAAAACAACAGTCTCTAATTAAAGACTGCAGAATGCAGTAGTCTGAAATCTTCAGAAAACTAAGTCAATGAATTAAAACAATGAAAAAAAAACTAAGATCTAAATTCTGAGGTGAAATCCAACAGAAAGCAAATCTCAGAGCTCCAATTTAGGAATTCCAGAAGTAAAAAGAACATGCAAAATTCAAATCCTTGGCCAGGCGCAGTAGCTCACAACTGTAATCCCAGCACTTTGGTGGGGGGGAGGGGTGTTGAGGTGGTCAGATCACTTGAGGCCAGGAGTTCAAGACCAGCCTGGCCAACATAGTGAAACCCTGTCTCTACTAAAAATACAAAAATTAGCTGGGTGTGGTGGTATACACCTGTAGTCCCAGCTATTTGGGAGGCTGTAGCATGAGAATCGCTTGAACCTGGGAGGTGGAGGCTGCAGTGAGCCAAGACTGCACCACTGCACTCCAGCCTGGGCAACAGAGTGAGACTCTGACTCAAAAAACAAAAAAAAAAGAAAGAAAAGTTAAATGTATCTTGGAACTAAAGAGAAATCCAAAGCTTAAGATCAAGAAAAGTTGTTAAATTTTATGCAAAACTATTAAAAATTATATATAGATACATACACATATATATGTAACTTCAGATTTTAAAAAATTAGACCACCATTACCAGGAAAATAACATATTACCTACAAATGAAAAGAATTGGATTAGTATTAAATACAGCAAGTAAAATACTTGAAAAATATTTTAAACTTTCAAAGAATGTTATCTAAAATAGCCAAACTCAAGGCTGACAAAAAGACTTTACTAGAAAAGAAAAAATATATAGAAATTGCATACCTTCCTTCAAAAAGTATTTGCAAGCAATCAACACAGAATAGGATTTAACACTGCCAGAATGGAATGGAGAAGGTTTAAAATAAATGAGAATAAACACTCTAACAAGTAAATTACAAAAATTTAGACTAATTTTTAAAGGCTAATAGTAGTAATGCAATCATTAATAATATACTGATCAATAACAATATTAATACTCAGGATGTGACATAATTGCGTTTCTGACTGAGCATTTACTAGAAAGAAAAGTGTGGTAAATGTCTCATCTTGAGAAATGGGCACAAAGTCATTCTTAATGCAGATGCACACTTAGAAAATGAAAGATAATCTCTCTAAGATAAATAGAATAAAGATTATTACAATATGATAGAAGGTACAATTCACAAAGAAGATCTGTGTTATCATATAGCTTATAGTGTCTACCTCAATGCCATAAAACTGAAAAGAACTTCTGAATAAGCAAACAAAAAGAAAATTTGCCAACAAAAAAAATCTAAAGAACTCTTAAGTTAAAGAAATAAAGCAAATTGTGAAGCCCAAAAGAGCCAGTCCTTCAAGATGGCTCCTGAGTGGCTCAATGGGCCTAAACTCAAAGGACAGTCCAGGTCCATCTGCTGACAAGGTCACATGGGAGGTCACACAGGTCCTCTGCATAGCTGCCTCAACTCAGGGGCTTCATACCTACCTCTGTTCACATGGCCTGAACCAGCCAGTGTACTGTGACCTGTATTAACCAATTAGAACTCAGCAAATTTGCACCCCTCATTTGCATAAGGAGGTGGGAACCTGGGCAGAAACTTTCTCTATAAAAGACAAACCCTCCTTGTTCTCTGCAACACACTTTGTTTTGTGCCAAAGGCTATTTCTCCTCTGTTTGCAAACTGTTTACTGAATGAAGCCTCTTTCGATTTTCTTAAAATCTTTTTCAGTGGATTTATTGGCAAAACTACCACTACATGCTACTTAGAAATTAACAACGAGGAAACTACACATAGAATTATGGAATGCAACAAAATCTGTAGTCATAAGAAATGTATAGCCTTAAATACTTATTATTCAAAATTAAAATAAAAATGCAATGCAAAACAATAATATAATGTTTTCAGCCTAACATGAGCCAAAATTATTTTGATAATAATTAAGTTGGGGAGAGTGTAAGAAAAATAGTGTATCAGACTAGTGGAAACAGCTATCACAAAAACTGTTAAAGATGAGGTGTTCTGAAAGCTGAATTTACTCATGAGCCTACAGGTGTGTATGGCAGAAGGAAACTTCTTCCAATAAGTTTCCATTGTGTGCTCAAATGCCCTTTTTCGCATATAACTCTTAGATTAAGTGAAAGAAGAATCTTAATGATGAACTCTTAAAATTGGAACCAGTAAGTTTCCAATTACTTTTCAGGAGAGAGTGAAAAACATGTTAAGACCTTTCAAAAGAGAAATACATCAATAAGTATCCAAGTCTTTAAGCTGTAAGTTTCTTTTTGAACAAGCGATTCTACATATAAGAATTTACCCTAAAAATTATTTATAAAAGGAAAAATCAGGTGTGTGCAGTCGAGCTTCATGCCTCCCCAGAGGACCTATGTTAAAAAAAAAAAAATGGTGCTGTTAACATGATTCGAGGGTGGGGTTTTCTGCTTTCTGAGTTCAAAAGGTGCGGCAGAGAAGATGAAGACCCTTATTCTGCATCCTTCTACACAGGCCAGAACCACTCCCTGGGCCCCTGGCCAGTGGTCTCTGATCAGGAAGGAACGCTGCCCAACTGTTGCACTGAAAGTGCAAAAAGTGTAAAAAATGTTGTTCCCTGAAAGTGTAAAAAGATTTATCTCCAACCTTTTTTTTAATCACAACATTGTTTATAGTAGACAAATATTGGAAACATACTAAATAAAAGTCATAAGAGGATAGGTATTGAAAAATAAAAATAAAATTGTCAGACACCTAACTCACTGAACAGAACCCCTCTTTGCCAAGAGGACCCCAGAGTAATCTTGGAAACTGAGTTTCTGGCCACGAGGGTATGGGAGGTCAGACAGGCATGGTTCTACTCCCTCACTTGCTAATCATGATTAGGCTCACTCCCTAAGGATGAACAGAAACCAGCCCTTTCAGAAGAATCCACCGCTGACATCAACCAACTATCAGATGCTGCCCCTCCCTTTTGCAATTTCAGTACAATTGAGCAGCTCTCCTTCCTGATTAGAGTCCACTGGCCAGGGGCAGAGTAAGATGCAGAGTAAGGATCTTCATGTCTTCTGCTGCACCTTTTCAACTCAGAAAGCAGAAAACTCCACCCTTGAATCATGCTAACAGCACCTTTTTTTTTTTTTTAACATGAGTCCTCTGGGGATGCCTGAAGCTCAACTTCACATGCCTTATTTTTCTTTCATAAATATTCATAACTCCTCCTATAGCTTACTAAATATTTATATCCAGCCACTCTACTCAGCAAAAATTCCCATTCCCTTTGCCCCTGCCTCCTAGAGTCTGTTTCCAGCTTCTGACTGGAGGCTACCCTTCCCAGCCAGCCAGAATGGCTGGTCTGCAGGCCGCAGCCCTTTAGGAGAAATGAAGCTCTCCTTTCCAAAGTTATGAACATCATTGCTCTTCAGCTGACAGGGTAATCTGGTACCTCAATGTGAAGGCACACTATTTCATTGTAGAAAAGAATATAGGAGAAAAATAGAGACTAGTCTTTATGCTGAATGTATACAACTATTTATATGTAGACAAGTGAGAAAGGCAGGTTATAAACAATAGGTATGGGATGAACCACTTCGGTCATAAACAAATGAATGCACACAAACACACATCCCATGGAATAATCACCATGAACTTATTTCCTCAAAACACCTGTCTCTACAGAGGGAGTATTTTAGTTTTATTGTGGGGCTCCTTGTTTCTTCTAATTTTCTACACTGCATGTTAGTAATCTGCAGGCCGACTGATAAATATTATTAAACGCAAATAGAACAACTCAAGCTAATCTGATGACTAGTAATGAATCAAGTCAGTAATTATTGTTCATTCTTTCCTAGCTCACTTTGCGTGAGCCCCTTAGAAAATGCCAGCGAGAGAAAACACAAGTGGCATAGAATGTGCGTGTCAAATTGCTCCTTTTGTGAATAAGTGAATCTCAGGGAAGGCAAGTGACCTGACCAGGCTCACGCAGAGTGTTCCAACAGAACCTGGGCAGAGTCTCCACTTCCCGATTTAACTCAGTACTTGGAAACGGCCCTGCCACAGAGGACAGGTGTTTTCCTCTGCATACATGCAAAGTAGGAGAGAAGAACTTGGAAACACTAAACTGATAACCTTTCTGGTCCACTCACCTATCAGTGATATATAAAATAATGGGAGGATGTTCTTAAATTATCTTTAACATTGATACAAATTCTAAACACAGAGATACAGTGGGACCTCCAGGCAGCATCTTTTGTTTCTGATAAGCATGAGTGCTGAGTGTTGTCAAAATACAGAGCTGCAACTCACAGAGGAGCAGGCTGCCAAAGCAATGAGTTCGGTTTTGCTTTTAAGTCTGACTTGGTTGAAGACGGCAATTTACCCTCCAGGAGGGATTCAGTGTTTAAAATACTTGGCACGTGAAGGCAGAGTCTCAGCCCTCCCGGAAGCCGCGATGCACCCGCAGCCACAGCAGGACTGCCTTCGCTGCTTCCTGCACATTTCCCATTTGCTGAGTTTTGAAAGTCATTCTGAAAAGAGGAGGCTTGAAAGAGAAAAAGAAAGCACACTTCATGGTACAGTCTTTGTGGGCAGCTCTCAGCTGGATGCGTCTCCATGGTGACCAAGGTCTGCTCCTGGATGTGGAAGAGGCAGTCACCACCCTCTAGGTTAGAGGAGACACAAGTTGACAAATATCAACAGGAAGGACAAAGACTTTATAAAACTTTGTGTGGGTATTCTTCTTTAAAGTCTCAGCCAGGATCTGCTCATGCCTCACAGAACAGAATGTGACTTAACCCAGCAAACATCAGTTCTTCCGGTAAGACATCACAGGCCGTCCTCAGGTGGCCAGCAAGGTTCTCAGAAGATCAAGGCCATGGAAGTGTCTCACCATGAGCTGTCAGTGGTGGGGAGATCAAAGGCCTCCATTCATTCAATATTTATTCAGCAAATATACAGAATCAAGAAGCAAGCTGAGAGCTGAGTTCAGTAAGCCAGGAAGCTGTCCAAACAGGTAGCCAGAATCAAAGGGGAGGTGAGAAGCAGGTATCAGCACACAGCACCAACTGCCACGGGAGGGAAGGAGGACCTGCGAGTCCTGTTGCCCAGGCTGGAATCCCAGGCTCTCCCGCGGGTGTGCAGCAAGCCTGGAAGGCATGAGGGGAGGCAGGGCCAGAGACACCTCCCGATGGGGCACTCCTCCCCACGTGCTCTTTCAAGAGTAAGGTGACCAGAACTGCATGCCAGCCTAGGAGGAGGAGTGCCAAGGGGATTTCGGGGGAATCAAAGCCTCACTCCAACTCCAGAAAACACACAGACCTGCCCGGAAAACATCCAAAATGCATGTCTGCACAAAGGCAGAGAAGCGTAAGAGGAGGAAGACTTGATGGCCTTCACCCAATGAGCACGGCTTCTGGTGCTTCTGGTCCGCGGGAAGCCCTCCACACCAGCTGGATGCAACTGTCCTCCTCCTTTTCTTCAAGCCTCTAACGGACATATTGCCTGGTCCTGCACTGACCCCCCTGTGTACGAGAGCTCTTAGCTTCAGCTGCGTGGATGGCCTCCCTGGCTCACAGGAATTCCTTCCTGGTTTCCTGTCCCCCTCTCGCCTTCTCTTCCCACCTGTCCTTTTGTGCTATATGCCTCATTTATTTCAACTTACCAGTCCTGCAAAAACACTTCAGTTTTGAATATGCTGCTCCCTTTGCCTTAAACATAAGCCCCAGTCCCCTCCCTCCTCCACCTCGAGGCGCACATGAGCCATCCCCTGCACCGGTCTCGTTAGCTGCCTCTTCCTGGGACAGCGTGGAACCCCGTGCAGGCCTTGTCCCAGGGTGCACCACTTCCCCCGCTTCTGTGTCTGTCTTCCCCGCTGGCTGGGACTGCTCTGAGGATGGTGGCTGTGCTGTTTCTCTTGTGTCCTCAACACTTGTGCTGCACAGGCCTGGCATGCAGTGCCAACTCATCATCTGTGGTCTCCATCCCATCGCAGCCACCACGGAGCTATATACCAAGCTCATCGCTATGGGCCTGGCTTCTCTCATCCCCTGCCCAGGGACAGCTCATGCACGCAGACTCTCCGAGGAAGGCCTCATGCCCTTGGCATTCCCCTGTGCAGTCAGCGTGTTGCAGACACTCTGTGAGCAAGACCCCCTCATTCTGGGGGCGGGCCACAGTTGTCCCCTGCCAGCTGACTGCTGAGTGACTTAACCGTAAGATCAGTGCCTGTACCTTGTAGGTGCTTGAAGAGCATTTGTTGTGTGAACAATGAGGGTGCACGTGAGCTCCCAGACTTTCCCAACTAGCAGTCAGAATGAACCTTGCTTGAGGTTCTGCGCGGCCGCTGCTGGCTCTGCGCTGTGCGACCAAGTCCACTAGCATGGGACGAGTCACTTCACGTTTCTGTGTCTCCATTTTCTCATCTAAAATTGGGATCATAGTCTATCCTTGAGGTTTTGCATGAATTTCAGTGTAAGACCACGTACATGAAAAGTCATTTTAAGCTCTAGAGCACACCATTCGATCATTCAAAACATGTTTAGCGGGTGCGCGCCATGCGCCAGGCACTGTTCTAGGAGCTGAAAATCTTACTTGCTTTTTAAAAGCCCCCAAAACGTACCTTTTGTCTAAGCTTTTACACAACAGAAATTTCCTGCTTAATGCCCTAGACTACTTTATGGTACACACATAAGACGTGTTTATTGAACATTTGCTGCTAAATGAAAGTGTGCTTAAAACAAATTCCTTTACAATGAACACATCTTCTCAACAAAAGCTCTTTTTCCTTATCTAAAGTCACAAAGAAGTCACTTACTCTACTCCCTCACCCCAGATACAGGAGGACCTGCTATTTGTCAAGTGTTCTGCTAGCCCTGGAGGTAAAATGAAAAGCCAGACATCATCCCTGCTTTCAAAGACTACGCAATCTATCCAGGGAAACGGGCAAATAAGCAGAAAATAATCCTAGAACGCAACAACTCTAGAAACATCTCAGTACGTCCTGGGTCAGGGAGGTCTTCCAAGTGGAGGTGGCCCTCGAGCTGTGTCTCAGAGGATGAATTTGAGTTTTCTCAGCATTGGGGGAGAGGTCGCTGGTGCAGAGAGGGCAGCGTCGGCAAGGCCCAGAGGAACAAAGGGACGGCTGCTCAGTGTGGCTGAGAGGCTGCACGGGTGCTGGGACAGAGACCAGGGAGGAAGCCGGCCGTGGCTTGCACAGCACCAGAGGAGTCACACTCAATCCCACGGCAGCAAGACGCTACTGAGGGATCCCAGCAGAAGAGGGGCTGCATCCCTTTCAGAGACCAGACACGAATCTCTGCCCGCGCGATAGAGGATGCTCTTACGGGTAGGGGTGAGGAGGTATGTCCAGAGGCAAAGGCACCCGCAGCCACAGCAGGACTGCCTTCTCTGCTTCCTGCACATTTCCCATTTGCTGAGTTTTGAAAGTCATTCTGAAAAGAAGACCCCTGTGCTCCTGCCACACTCACATTACGAACCAGGAAATACAGCCAGAGAAGCAAAATCCCTTCCCCAAAGCCAAATTTACATCCAACTGACTTTCAACACAGGAGAGCTGTGTTGGTCAGAAATGAAATCATCTGGGAAGAGTCACAAGCTCTTGGACTGACAAATTGAGAGCTAACCTCAGCTCTTCACATTTATTTACCCCTGTCTTCAAGAAGAAATCCCTGTTCCACTTCCCCTCACCATCTTAATAAACCCACCCATTTCAACTCTAGATCCTCCAGATTATCCTTGGGCCAGAATAAATTCACAGAGGGTGTCTGGGACTTCCAGAGCAGGCATGAGCGTGCAGAGCCCAGGCCGGACCTTGCTTCCGTTTTCGCCATGGTACGGCTGGAGCTCCGTGGGGTCGTGGTTCCTGTACTGGAGCTCCGCTCCCATGTGCAGTCCTCAGGGAACCACGGGCCATTTGTTGTCTGAATAATTAACCAGAACGCAAAAGCAAGTTCATTAAGATTTGACCAGGAGGTACCAATCCCAGCACCCAGACCTCATCAGCTTGCAGGATGCGCGTGGCAGAGTGCAGGGAGCTCACTGCCTCTCCCTGCCAACTGGAAGACACGCAGCCACCCCGTGGGAAAGCAGCCACGGTGCTTAAGCTGTGTCCCCAGTGGGACACCTGAGCTCTGAGCCTAGACTGGACCAACGCAGAGTTGAAGGGGCAAAAGGTCTGTCATCAGAAAGACCCCGGGCTTCAGCCTTCGCACCACTCCTTTCTTTAGGAACAGTGATTTAACTTTGCTGAGCCTCAGGTTTCTCCTATAGAAAGTAAGGATAAAATCACTTCTGAGGACTATAAAAAGGATTCATTGTAAAAGAAGTAAAGTACCTAGTAGGGTTCCTGGAAGGTAGTAGATGATTAATAAAGTGGACTTAATATAATCTTCTGAATTGAGGCCCCATCTTAAACCTTATAATACTGCCTTTTATCTAGTTGATACTACATAATATAATAAATGGAACGTGCTTAATTTTCATCTTCCATCCTGTGAATTGTCTTACATTTTAGAGCCCTCTACCAGTTTCCACACTAGAAGGTAATAGAAGGCAGTGTCTGATTGAGCACAGAATTGTCAATCATTCGAGATCTACTGCATGGTGGTGTTCCACCGCTAGCAGAGCACCCCAACTTTAAGCACCCCCCTTCCCGGGCAAATGTGAAGCCTCATTCTGAGTGAGAAAAACACAAAACAAGATACAGGATAACACAGTTCAACTCTCTGCAACAGATTTGTTCCAGGAAAACTGGATGAGATGTATTTTGTGTGACTCGGAATTCACTTCTCAAGGCCCAGTAGGAGGTGAGTGATACATCAACTGCTGCTGGGTCACCCTCCATTCCTGCTCCTCCTGACAGCACACCTCTGTCCCCTTTGACCAGAATATGTGCCTATTGCCCGCATCCAGCCGTCTCCACCTGACCTGTCCCTGACACTCAGCCCACAGCCACCCACCACGGCACCTTCCTCCACACCCTCTTCCCAGCTACCACCGCACCTTCCCCCGCCCCCTCTTCCCAGCCACCACTGCACTAGTTGGAGGTGATTTTTCCCATGAGTGAGTTCCCTAAAGCGCCTATTGTATGAGTTTTATTTGAGTATGCAGGTTTGTTCAATACAGGGTCACTTGCAGCACAACATTTTTAAATTACTTTCCATAAAGAAATTATGTAGTTAAAAACCAAAATGCACACTCATGTGAAATGCAGACCAACTATGTAGGCCAATGCCCTGGGAACTCTCCGCACAGAACTAAGAAAACACAGCCTTTCCAAGGCTATCAAAGCGGCCAGCCTCTTGCCCTTCTGAACGACCCCACCCGCCCTCACACTGCAGGAGCTTCTGGGGGCATCAGCCCACAAAATCACAGGCAGAACTACTTGGAGGCCACCCTGCTATTTATTATATCTGATCTGAATCTCAGGCCTTTGTGCTGAACCCTCTATGCATTTGTAGAAGACTTCAGATTCTTTCAGAGATGCACCTGCCAGGCACAGCCAGCCCGTCTTGGTGATGCCTGATAGAGCACAGAAGCCAGCTTTGAGATTGGAGCAAACATTGAGGCATGCACCTGAGACGCCCTGAGCAAGCTGGGAGGGGCTCCGCCTCACACGTGCTCCGCCCCTCCGGTGCTCCCCACCTCCTGGGCCCCGAGGGTCTCCTGTGCTCTGCCTCTCACGTGCTCCGCGTCTCACATGCTCCTGCCACATTCACATTACGGATCAAAAAATATGGCGAGAAGGGAAACCCGTTCCCCAAAGCCAAATTTGTATCCAAATGACTTCCATCACAGGAGGGCTCCACCCAGCGGGAAGAATCCCACCACCACCTGTGACCAGCTGTGGCCTCTGGAAAGCTACTCCACCTCCCCAGGCGTCCACTCCGAGGTGAGTGACATGAGGTGGCCAACCTGCCCCCTCCCTGGTGGTTGTAGGAACTACGACTGCATCCCAGGCCCCAGCCTGGGAACTGCAGAGCTCCTGCTCCCGGGAAACCAGGCCTCCCTGTGCTCACAGGGACAAGACTGTCAGGACCAGCCTGTCTGTGCCCCTGGCTCCCTCCGCCCACTGTTCTGCCTTCCTCATACGGAGGTTGGTTTGGGATTGTGGCAGGGGTCCTCTTGGAGAGAACAGGTTTCAGTATCTGTTTCAAATCTGCCTGGCTGACCACAGATACGAAGGAGGCACGAAGAAGTCTAGTCCCTCAGCCTTAAGGGTATCTGCAAAACACCCCCAGTGTGGCAGCAGACAGGAGCTGACTTCCAGGTGGCCGGCACTGGCCCATGTTCCTGAAGTTTCCACCCATTGCCTTATTCTTCCTGCGACCCGTTCTTCCCATCTGTGTCAGGGCGTCTTTTTATTTTCTCTTTCATTTTTTCTCCAAACTTGAGGCAAATCCACTATAACCAAGGCTTAACTCAAGCTTGGTTCCTGCATAATTCACTCCACAGATTTGAGGGTGGGGATGGACTAAGAAATAAAAGTGTAGTAGGTCAGGCACAATGGTTCATGCCTGTAATCCCAGCACTTTGAGAGGCCAAGACGGGCAGATCACCTGAGGTCAGAAGTTCAAGACTAGCCTGGGCAATATGGTGAAAGCCTATCTCTGCTAAAAATACAAAGCCCGGGCATGGTGGTGGGCACCTGTAATCCCAGCTACTTGGGAGGCTGAGACAGGAGAATTGCTTGAACTCAGGAGGCAGAGGTTGCAGTGAGCCAAGATCGTGCCATTGCACTCCAGACTGGGCGACAGAGCAAGACTCCATTTCAAATAAAAATAACAATAAGTGAAGTAAACGCTTGTGAGGATAAGGAAGCATCTTTGTCCTTCCTTCTATCTAAGTCACCTCCACCCCACATTGCTGAGGCTGCGGCAAGTGAAATGAACATATGTATGTGCCCAAAACTTCCAAGGAACCACTCTTCTGCGCTCATAAACCCCTTGCAAAGATTGTTTGCCACATGCCCAGAAACGGGTGAAAGTTCCGCAGACAGAAACTCCGTCCTCCCTCCCAGGAGCTGTGCAGGGCCAGTGCTCTTCTGTTTGACTCTGATGACAGCCCCTCGGATCTAGCGGAGAGTGGCAGGTACAGTGGCGCCTAGGTAGCAGAACATCCTGGGAAGCCGCAGCCTGTGGCGTCCTCCTGCACTTCACCAAAGGGCTCGTGGGGTTCCAGGAGGAGCTCCTTCCAAAGCCCAGGACAGGCAATCCCAGCAGGGTGGGGGTAGAGCAGGAGGGCAGAAACAGCCTACAGCTGACCGCGTGAAGACGTGAAGCCCGATCCCCACCCTCTGTTTCTCCACATTTCCACACACTTTTCTTGAGCACTTGTGTCTGGAAGAGACAGTGCTCCAAAGACTTCAAGATGGGGACAGGAGGAGAGGAGGGCAGGGTGGCCAGGAGGGTCTCCCTCTCAACACACTGAGGCCCTAGAAAGGAGGGCTGGCCATGCTGTGGGGGGCTGCAGAATGCACAGGGGTTCCAACCGCTGCTGGTGGAGGAGGGCGCTGGGACGTGGTCCTAAAGGATGGCCGACTTTGAAAGCATCATTTGGGGCAGAGTTCAGTGGGTGGTGGAGAAGTGGGGCACATTGAACTAAGGCTGAGGAGACATGACGCTGTGCACATGAGGCCCATCTGTGTGGGGTCAGAGGGAGCAGAGAGCCCGGCACCTCTGAGAGAAGAATGAGGCCAGCCCACGGCAGCGGGCACCACTGCTGTCCTCTGAAAGTTCGGGCAGGAGTGAGAAATCAGCGAGCCTGTGTTAAGAAGGATCATTCCCATAATGTGCTCAGGATGGCTTGGAGGAGGCCACCATCATGACTCCATTACAGGATTTACTGGGTGAGACGCTGAGTCTCAGAACCAGGGCAGCCGCCTTGTGGTGGACAGAGAGGATCCACGCAAGCTCCTTGTGGGAAGATTGGCAGCCAACTTGCTGGTCTCCTCTCTGCGTTACAGTTGGCTGGAGCCTCGACTCCGAGGGAGGCAGAAAAACAATCACAGACAGAGCACCACTCTTCAGGCAAGGAGCCCAGGGGAGCGCCAGCCGGGGCAAGAAGCATTCTCGCCACGTGATCCCTGTTCGGGAATCAGAATGTCATGAAAAATACCTGTCTGCTGAGCTTTAATCACCGCCTTCTGGGAACTAAATGGAAGAAAAAAAACTCAACTATGCATAAAAGACACCACCATCTCGTATAAGTTTAAAAGGGTGAAAAAGCTAAAAAGTCACAGCCCTGAGTCTTTGTGTCTATGACGGTTTCACCTTGACGTGAGGAAGCACTTTGAGTTTTAAAATGCTGTCTCAGCTGTTTTTTGCCCTCAGCACCTGGCGGGCGCCTGGAACCATCTAAGTGCTGAATGAATGGTGAATAAATGGCCAATGAGCAGATGGAAACATTGCAGATTCTAATCAGATGATACTAATAGCTGCCATTCATTGACCCCTCCCCATGAGCAGTCGTGCATCTAGTCAGTTTGGCGTTGCTCTAGCAGAACACCTGAGACCCGGTAATTTATGAAGAAAAGACGTTTACTTGGCTCGCAATTTTGGAGGCCAGGAAGTCCAAGAAGAACCTGCTTGTCTTCTGGTCCCATGTTGCGGTAGAGGAAGGGGAAGAAGATGTACACAGAAAGGACCCAACCAGGACAGCCAGCGTTGCTTTATATAACTACCTGATCTCGCGGGAACTAATCCACTCCCACAGGAGCTAACCCAGATTTGGGAGAAAGAGGTCCGTCCATCTTAACCATCTCATCACCCCCGAAGGCATCAGCTCCCAACACCTTCCTAGTTCGGACCAAGACTCAGCATAGGTCTTGGTAGAGACAAATCATATTCAAACCATCGCAGCATGTAGGTCGTTTATAATCTAACAGGACAAATATTATTCCAGTGTTACAGATGAGCAAACAAGTCTCTGAGAATTAAGTCATCCAAGATTGCACAGCTATAAAGTGACTGAGTGGAGACTCTCGCCACATGCTTGGGAGGAAGTCGAAGTCCAGGATGGCTTTGCTAAGCCCCGCCGCCTCCATCCAGCGTTTGATTCAAAGTGTCGGTCTACAATGGCAGTGCTGAAGATGTAATTAGCATAAACCTCAGACAACTGCCAATCGTGTTAAGGCCTCTGTACTTGTCCTTATCAAGAGCAAATCATTTGTTTCTGTGAAGCAGAATGGTAGGCCCTCGTCCAAACCAGCCACACCCGTGTAGCAGAGCTGTGCCTAAATATCCTCACACTGAATGTCCCGAGAGGAAACCGTGCTCAGCTCGGTACCAAGACAAAGAACTCAGCCTGTCTGCACCAAGTAGCACCTCTAAACCAAACACCAAGGAAAAGCCTGGCATTTCCAGGGCCTGTCTCCACCCAAACATCCCCATTCAATCTTCAAACTCCCCTTTTAGGAGTGATCGTGGAAAATTAAACCATGGCATTTGCAGGTGAAGCACAAATCCCCAGATGTCCCTGGCCTCGTGCTCAGCTTGGGAGTCATGAAACTCCAGGGATTCCCGAGACCAGAGGGCTCAAAAGCTGCCCTTCCTGGGGCTGCCCTGGAGGCTTTCTGCCCCTTAGCTGCAGCCGCTCCCGTATGGGGCTACTGGCCTCCCCAGGAGGAAGAGGCACATTCCTCACCCCGCTGGCGCTGGGAGCCCTTAGCATGCAATGAGGAAAGCCAAGAGAGCAAGTTCATCCTCACCCTTCACCTGGCAAGACGCAGTGCGGCGTGAGAGTGTCGGTGTACCGACTCCCTAGGAAGAAGTTTAATTCACATCTGTTCTTGGGATCAGCTTGTTTATGACTGGCCACCCAGAGACCAGCAGACACGTTTCAGAGGAGCGTGTCTAATATGAGACAGGCAGGGTGGGAGTGACAAATTCTTTTTCTTCAGGTCAAAACTTCCAATTCTTTATCGCGGTCTCGACTTCTGTATGTTCCTCTGGACAGTTCAAACATCAGCTCTCCTGCTCTTTTCTTTCAAATTAGTCCCAGGGATGAGCTTTCTGGGATCACAAGGCAGGCTGCTATGCATTCCTCGAGTCAGAGGGTCAGGCCTTGTCTTGCTGGCATCATAGAGCATGCATCATGCTGTTGCACTTAAAAAATTCATGTTGTGGATGTAAATATGATTAAAATGCACTTCACCCGGGGGTCAGAGGTTGCAGTGAGCTGAGTTCACGCCACTGCACTCCAGCCTGGGCAACACAGCAAGACTCTGTTTCGTTAAAAAAAAAAAAAAAACCATTTCACCATTCCATTATTGGGTGACTCTAGAATGAGAACACTTCTAAAAATAAATGTTATATATATATATATAAATATAT